>CM056380.1:114614624-114848742 GCA_029718625.1 Synaphobranchus kaupii
AAATTAAATCATTAGTTGATGTGACTTGTGAGAAGCCCAGGGTTGAGAAATCAAAAGAGCATTTATCTGTAGGGCAGTGGTTCCCAAACTCAGTCATGAAAGCCACTGTCTAGCTGGTTTTCTTCCAACCACAATTACCTCTGAACTGAAACGAGCTGTTAATTCTTCTTAATTAGACACCCTTTATTTTGGTGTAATGAGGGATGACTTACCCTCTGAATGCCAAATTATGTCAGAAATATTGTACATGGAATGTGTGCCATGAAGAATAAATGTCTCATATTCAACCTCCCAGATTTTACTCAGTGCAGTTATCCAGCTAACTCAGTAATCCTGCTTTGTGAAATACCCCCCTGGTTTCTTGGGTCTGAATTGGTTGCTGATATTAAGCCAAAAACAAAAACCAGCATACCTTGCGGCCCTCCAGGACCAGGAATGAGTATGACCGGTTTAGGGGAAAAGTTATGGTAGCATTTAAGCACAAGGGCTGTGTCCGAATCAGAGCCCTATCTACTGCGTCCTGTTTACTATGTATCAGCATACTGTATACTGCTTACTGCATATGCAGTATGCGAAAAATATCTATAAAAATATATATCTCCACACTATTATCAGCAAAAACCCGGAAATAAGTATATCATCCGGGCATATTAAGAACGCTCAATTTTCAGAACTTTCGCGTACTTAACAGCTTTTTTAAAAAGTATACTCAACTGGCATACTCAATAGCAGGCAAGTGCGCTAATTCGGACACGGCCATGGTTTCAACAACATCGGTAGATCAAGGCCTGTAACCGAAACTGGCGTAAACAGAGCGGGTCCCCCAGGGCGGAGTTTGAGAACAGCTGCTCTCCACTCACAGCAGACACATCAGGAGGTCAGAAACACAGAAAGCAGCGGGACGCCATTAATGCATTACTGTATAGTCCAGGGCTCACTAGGAGAACATTCCAGAGCCTTCTCCCACAGTATTTTTTTAAATAAATTTACTTCTGATAGTTTCCTTTTTTTTCTCCCAATTTGGTAGCCAATTCAACCCCTATACTATTAAATTTCCCCCCCCCCCCCCATGTAGTAACCGCTTGAAATCGCCTCTGCAGAACCCCGTCAGCCGGTAGTAGGAAGGAGGGCGCAACTCCTCGAGCTCCTGACCGCGATCCAAACTCGCCCGAGGCCCTTGTATGCGCGACGAATTTAACAGAGTCCCTCCCACCACCCCGGGAGCAGCCGCCAATTGCTGCTCCCCTCTAGGCACCGGCCATACTCGAACCTGGCTGGGACCGGGGCGCGAACCACGATCCTCGGAGTACAACCTTCAGTCGGTGCGTTTACCGCTGTACCACCGCGGCGGCACTACTCCCACAGTATTGAACTTGGGGCATACAAACACCTCTGGTATGGGATGACATTAGCACATATTAGCACGTATTAGCACGTTTTAGCCTCTCAGTACATTTTGCCAAATATGACAGCAATGAGCTGCATAATCTTTAAGATATTCCTATTTTTACATGTTTACCTATTTTTAAGCATATGTGGATCACCTGAAGCATCCTGTAACATAATGAGGAAATTAAAAATGAAGCTCTGATCCTCTTGGGTCTTTGGATAGGATCCAGGGCTGTCCCATGCCACTTAAGGGCCTCTGAGAGGCGCCTGCCTGCTGCATTTCATTACGGATAATAAATCGGCCGCAAACCTGCTCCTGCTGGCCACAAACATGAACACACAGCCCTAGAATGGCTTCTGTTTAAGTCACAGCCAATGTGGCTGGCAGACTGTCACACGAAAACAAAAACCGCTTCAAAAAAAGGAAAAAAAGCAGTGTCCTGTACGCTTACTAAGCGAATACAATTTCAACCAGAGAAATACAAACAGAATATAAACAAGGGGGACACCATTTTAGTGACAATGGCATAGGGCAAAGCCCATTTGATTGGCAGACCATGAGCTGTGTTAATTGATGCCCCAATGCACACAGAAATGGCGCTTAAACTGGCTTTAACATTTGGCGGAAGTAATGCTGAAGCCACAAATGTTGCTCCAGAATGACCGTAGTGTAAATTTGCATAAAGATATAGTTTTCATAAGGATATAGTTTTCTTAAAAAACTAAATTCTGCTTATTTAACCTTGCATAAAGAACATGTACGTTTAGCTCTGTACGGGCTCTCATTACTACCTAAAACTACAGGGCCTGTTTAGCAAATCGGATTGTGTTTGGCAGCTGTCATCCAAAGGTGCTTGACACACTAAATTGTCACTGTGGTAATGGGAACTGCTTAAAGGGAAATTGTGCAGTCTATTCAATTTTCTCTACTTCTAAAAATAGTACTTTAAAAAAGCTTTGATTCGGTGTCACAGTAAACGGCTGCTTCCACAGTGCTATTAAAACAGGGAAATCTTGCAAAGCTGAATTTGCCCCCTGACCCTGCTTGCCACCAGCACTCCATAGCTGGCTGAAACACGTGCCTTCCTCCACTGCAATGGACTCAGCCAACAACTGAGGGACTTTTTAACACGCTACAGGCCACTCAGTACTACAGGTGTGCTAGCGCTGATCAAATGATTCTCTCTCTCACTGATAGGTTAAAATACAAAACAACTATAAAAGATATAACAGAATGTGTAAATATCCAATTTAACACTGCCAATACAGGCAGCCATACTGCAGCCAGTGTCTTTGGGTACGAAACAGTGGCCATGGACATCCTCCCCTTTCATTTCACACCGGAAACTCCTGTTAATGGACCTCCTCAACCTGGGACCTCCTCTGTTTAAGGAGCAGGGAGAAGAGAAGGAAGACAGGAGCTGAGAATCTTTGAAGTATAGGATCTCTGCAGATAACTGCCACATTTGTTGGGCGCACCTAATCCAGTGGTTGACTTGAGGTACCCAGGTCCACTTATACCCCTCTCACTCCTGGCAGAACGAAGCCAAGTTGATCCTTTGGGGCCCTGCTTGTAGCTGGATAATGGTAAGACTGAGGCTTGAACCTGCAACACCTTCAGCCCTCATGATTGGCGCCTCATGAGAGCCCGTGGAAGCTGAATTTCATTAATGTTTTAAGCTCCAAACGGCTATGCCTCATTTTAAATCCAGCACTAAATAATTGCATTATAGGCCTAGTCCTTTATGCTTTTTAAAAAATATTAGCAAGTAAAGTAAAATAAACAGAAATAATCATTGCAATGTGATGTACTGTGGATATTCAAGTAAATGTGCGTTCTTGTAGGATTTTTGACAATTGTTGTGCTCCATGGATTGTTATTCCAACCAAATTATTTAAAACAAACTCCAATTGTCTTGAAATTTCATTATTATACATTTTTATGTTGTATATATAAACCACTGATTAAGTACATTTATGTCCGTGTAAGTAAATGTATGTCTACGGTAAACAAATGTCCACTGTCCAACATTAACCTTCCCCCTGGTTCAAAGTATTGCATCCTTAAAAAACCCTCAACATTAACCTTCCCCCTGTTCAAAGTACTGCATCCTTAAAAAACCCTCAACATTAATATACAATAAATCTTCCTTCCAGTAATTAAGTTGATTAAGTAATTAACTTTCATCTTGTTGGTTAGTGTGTCCCACTAAGTTTATTTATGGTTCTTAAGATGTACTTGTCCAAAAAACATCCCCGGAAAACATACAGTAAAACGTATTTACTGTTTTTCAAATCAGATGTAATACCAAGGTGCAAAAAGACTATTATGACAGTTGCAGGAACATCCTACTTGGAGATTCCTGGTTACCTCTTGGTTAGGGGAGAGTCATGTCAGTAAAATCATATTCATTTTTAGGTACCACAGCTATGGCATCTGTGAGACCACAACCTATGTCCATGAAGCAGGCTTTCTCATGCTTCACTTTGGATCAAATCAGGACACCCAAGAGAGCTGAGGCAGCCAATGACATTCAAACTCACAGCCACAGAAAAAGAGCTCATTTCATTTGGACAGATGGAGTATCTCATGTCCTCAATCATTAGGGCTTAAACACATCCTTTGGGCAGCATTCAGTAAAGAAATATCTCCGAAATTGCAGTTTAGATGAAAAGATTTCCTTATTCCATTATAATCACAATACATATTAACACAAAGCAATATTAATAAATAGGCGTACATAATGAAAAACATCATTGTCCAATTTAAAAAAATAAATTGCAACCTTCCTGTTAAATACACAGAAATATTTTGGTAGTAAATAATTAAAATAATTTTTTTCCCCAAAAATATTTACCTTACCCATTCATAATTATTTGGTCATTCATAGTGGATATATTAAAAAATATCAGTAGTTTTTCAGTTTCTGGGATTATTTCCAAAAAACTCACATTGCCAGTGTGTACCACAGAGCTTGGTATCTGTGCCAGTCAAGTGAACCATATAGCCTTCTCATACAAAGGAAATGTCGACAAAGTTTTCTATAAAACATTTCCAGACTTGCTTGCTTTTGCAAAGACATGATTAAAATATGAATCAATTTACCTGAGTAATATTGTTAGCAGCTCTAAAATGAGAAAATAAGAACGTCTTACACATATTAAACAAAGTTATCACATTTAAAACAAGGTCACTAATAGAGATCAAACTGCATGATGGCTGCTACTTTTCCATTTCCATTTAAAATCTGGTCCCGATTAATATGAAATGTGTTAAAAAACTGAACACCTTGGCAAAAGCATACCCCGTAAGCTTATTCATCCAGGATTTGTTGCAGCGTCAAAAGTAAATTCTTCAACCCGTAAATGTAACCGTCGTCTCGGGTCTCGCCGTCGAAAACGTGGGCAAAGTCAATCATCCTGACCTCGACTTCGCCGCGCCCCGTCTCCGAGCCGTGCTGTTCGGGCCCCGCCCCCTCCTCATCCCCCCGGCTGCTTGTTTCATTGCCGTTGGCCTGTGGCCCCGGTGAGACCTGGGGACTCTGCTTCTGTATGGCAGCGTCTTTCCCGCTGCTGGGGTCGCCGTGGGAGACCAGTGGCCCGCGCGTATCGGAGAGCTCACGGACGTGGTTGTTGTTCTCCGTCACCCCCACCGCTCCCTCCTTCTGTTCCGGGAGCGCCCTGCGTCTTTCCTGGCAGGGCCCCCTCGTAAACGAGCAGCAGGGAACTTGCGTAGAAATGAAACCGGCTCTGGCCTTCGAACCACTGAAGGATGTCCCTGACTTTCCGGATGCTGTCGGTGACGGCATCTTTCCTCAGCCCATCCCCATTGTAAAAGAATTTGGCTAAACCTTCGGAGGAAGAGAGACGTGATTAGACTCCACTTTAGCAATTGTGTCGTTATCTTTTTGGCACAAAATGGCTGCCATGCATTATTCAGGCCTGTGATCCACATTGATGGTGGTTGAGTTTCACTGTAAGGGACTTTGAGATAATATAATTGCAATATATTATTATTATTATTATTATTATTAGAGGTCATTCACTCATTTAAGAAATTAAAATAGTGCCATTCAATGTAAATGTTTACTATAGGTACGATCTTCAATATGGCACTTTCTCGACAACAACCCATTCTTATCTTTTATGAGTCAACACAACACAAGCTAAGGAAACATGAAGGGAAAATATTTCCTGAAATAAAGTATAGCATCCAAGAAACAGCAAGGTTTCTTAGATTTTTAATGAGCCTACCAACCAACCGTTTTCAGATTAATAAGCTAACAAGATCAGGCTAAGTCTATGTTACTTCTACTTGCTGTAATTCCTCAAAAGTTCCTGAGCATGTTATTATGCGGCAGATGCTACTTGGAATAAATCAAAGATATTTATGTGGCTCATCTTCTAATGCACAAAAACAGAATTTTGCACAGCTATCTATTTTGTTGGTAAGACCAGTCAATTTTATTTGACTGACAAGCAAGCAGTGCAGCTTCCCAGAGGAACAGAAAAGAAAGCTAAACAACATTCATTTCAGACTTATTTTTGCTAGATGATCTATCTCTGTTAGAAGTCCATTAGAAGCGACTTACCATCTCTAAGTGCGTCTTTCACAAGGCTTCTTCCATAATGTTGATCGTAGGTTTTATAGGTACCTGAGCTCACTTGGTAGACCTGGATGATGACATCAAGAGAGAAGGGAAAGGGGTTGATGGGCATTTGAGTTTTTTGAGCTACAACAAAACAATCCACTGCCCTCTTGACTCCCTGATTGACTGGGGAAGTTTGCTCGTGAGATTTTCTGGCTTACACAGAACAGAGGACATTTGTCCAATGTCACCTCCGGAGCCACAGCCAATCATATTGTCACATGTCTCTGCAACCTCTCTCAGCACGACTGTTTACCGTTTTCCGTGAGAAAATCCAAAAAGTACCGTCCACATTACTCCGTGGGGGGGAAAACGGTCATTCAGTCGGGAATTTCAACTAATTACACAAAGACCTGCTGGCTGAAAGAATATTAAAACAGGAGAGGGAGCATGAGAGAGAAAGAACATTCGCACATTAAAATAACATTTATTTATTTATATGATTTTTACACAACAGTGCCCTTAATATGATACGGGGGCTGGTGGGGGGGGGGGACAAAGGAGAAAAGCAATCTTGGCAAAAAATTCTCTCTGGAATACGTCTGTTTTGTTTTTGACCCAGGAGGGCAGCAAATAGCAAGCCAGAAACCGGCAGGTAGCAGGCTCCCTCTAGTGGGCAAATCGATACATGTCGCAAGTAAACAGCACAGGCCAAGATTATTACAACCGCAACAACGAAAATAACTTTAATGGCAAGGGAGCACGGCGCGACAATCGCAGCCATCAAAAAACAGTCAAGGACAAACTGCAAATCTGCGGAAGAAGATAAGCGCTTCCCCCACAGACAGATAACAAAATGTCTCCTTTAACCAAGACGCAAGGGACCCACAGTCCAAAAGCCTGCCACCATCAAACAGGAAAATAATATTTCCTCTAATACCAAATTTGGCCTCCTATTAAGATCTTTTTGAACTGTAACGGTTTCATCTGAGACCGGGAATCCTTGTGGGTTGAGTAGCAATGTCATGGCCTGCTTAATAAAACCTGTGTGTTGCAAAGTAAAACTTCACTTACTTAGCAGGAATACTGCCAATATCTCCAAGCAGCGTTGATGAATAAGCTACATGCTAATGAATAAGCTACATGTTAATACTTTGTAACATACAGAAACAGGTCTTGAGTTTCATGTGGAAATCTGACGCAAAGACAGTCAACTTAAAGCTGCCGTTACTCAATATATCTGTCTTTGTTTTTATTCTCTTTTTCTACAGTTCCTGTAAATTATATGGAGAATATGTGACCTTACCGCTTTGTGTGTGTGTGTGTGTGTGTGTGTTCCAGTACCATCACACCTCTCTGTGTCCCTCCGGGCTGACAAAGGGTTGAAAAAGCCAGAACCCAGATATACAGCATTCACCGATACCTTTAACCAGTCAACAATAGCAACCTAGGCCTTTCTAACGTTTGAAAGGCCTCTCTCCATATGTAGGAAAATAACCACAATGAGGAACGGAGGAAATCTCTCCCTCAGTGAAAAGGTTATTGTAGGCTGCTAAGAGCATACGGCAGCAGTATTTTTCTGTGCATCTCCTCAATGGCATCGAGACAAGGGCACCATTGTTTCATACCGATAACCCATGCCCACACAAAACCAGAAAAACCAGATAGCCAAGTCCACAAACAAGGAGGAGGGGTAAAAAGGATCTACAAGACAAATAACTAGTGAGAATATCAATAACCCAGCTAACAGAGAGTAGGCTGGCCATTCGCTGAGGTTTTGCCAAAGAGTGTAAAGAAAAGCTCTTTTTGTCTCTGCTTTTACCTCAAAGTACTGAACACACTCAACTCCCAGTGGCACCGCACTGGACTGCTGGGCTCTACACTACACATTTTTCTCCAAGGAACATATGTGCTCCTAAGTTGAAAAATTTAGGTGCACAGTGATGCGTCCCAAATTAGCAGAGGCGTAAAATCCAGGTTCAAACAGTAAAAGTCCTCCCCAGTATTTTGCCTGGACTTGGTAATTAGCACAATTCGTCAGCCAAGAGAGGTAGAACTAATTAGTGAAATCAGCTGGCTGGAGTTCATGGGTGGAAGAAAAACATGGCAGGACTTTTATTTTCTGCCCCCTGGACCTCTGTACACGTCTGCCAATAAGCAGATGTGCTCCTAAATTATTTTTCCAGTTAGCACACATCCATTTTCAGGATGAAATGCTCCTAAAATGGGAGCACTGTAGAGGCCTGGACTGTACGCTGCAGTGACTCGCACGTGTGCGTGCGAGGATCGCATTTCCGTTACCTCAGCACTTTGTCTCCCGCACCTCTGTGGACTGTTTGCAATTGTTGAGAAAATGGCTGAAATGGCAGCTGTTTCTCAGTCGGAAAGGAGCTGCTCTTGCGATTTCGTCCCCCCCGCGTCCTGATTGATTGATCGCCTTCCCACCCAGCAAAGCGTTATTGTAAACGTGGCGTGAGCAATAACTCATTTCCCCGTGTCTTAATAGAGGGACCTGGGATCTACATCGGCCTGCACGTTCATCAGCATTCAGAGCGGAGAATCTCACAAGGATATTCTCATTAACACAGGCTAAGCTTCCCCCCACTTGGTAAGGATGGCATGGTCACAAGCTGTTTTCTGCAAGAGTCTAAAAACCCGCCTTTTCAAAAAACACTTCAACTACATTAATTTTATTGTATTTTTAACTTTAAATACCTACATTGTAGACTGTAAACTGCCACAGAATCAGCATATGGATTAAGGTGACTATACCACGTGGAAGATGTCTGCAGTTCATAATTTATGTATGCAGGAAACTAGTGTCCGGCTGTTGAGAGCTTCTCCAGCAGAGCCAAAGGGGCCTGGTGTTAACAAACCAAACAAATTGGATGCAAACAGTCCTTCAATGGTTGAGCCTCTTCTCTGTAACCCCAAGACCTAATAATTTAAAAATCCAAAGTGTTCTTTTAGCGCAAACACTTTGGGTAACTTTGCAATTTTATTAATAGTAGTAATAATAATAATAATAATAATAATAATAAATACAGAAGAGTTTCAAGTACAAACTCACCAGTGTTATTATGAGATTAATGGAACAATGAAATTTTTCATCATGAACCATTGCGGGTGTTGGGACCCCTCACAATAAGGTAGAAAAGATCTGTGATGATAACTGGATGCATTTATTTACAGTTCCTATGTTCTCCCATAACTCCTTGCAATCCCGTGCAATATGCTCTTTTGTCTCCAAGGATTTTGATCAGAATGCCGAATAATGTGCCCCGAATATGCCAGCATATGGTTATGACCATATGCAGAGTGGGCTCGATGGTTTTGTTAGCCCTAAACAAGAATGTTGTTGTGGCCCCCAAGGTAAAAAAAAAAATTGTGTGGCCCTAAACGACTGTGTAGCGTGTTTATGCCAGGAGCCACAAGCACCACAGTGGACATATGGGTTGTTGTAGCCTTGTGCTACAAGGAACGTATCCTGAAGGTTTTCATCAATTGCCCAGCTGGATAAACAGATAAAACACAATACGCTGGGCTCTGCAACATACATCGGTCAAAACCGTCCGCTAAGAAAACACAAAGACCTGATTCCGCTGTTACTGTAAAGAGAGGAGTACTCGCCATCGACCCTGTGGTAGTGGCAGTGTTTGCATAGGAAGGAAGGGTAAGGTGTCCGATATTTGAACTCGGGGGGGGGGGGGGGGGGGGACTGGTCTTGCGAAACACTGAGGGGGGGGGACCTGCCCTCTCTCCCACAAACTGTAGCTCATTCATTGAAAGTCAAGCGCTGGAGACCTTTTTGAAAACAGGCTTCGGAAAACCCAGAGGGTCTGTGGCACTCCCTTCACATCGAGAGAGTTTGCACGCCAGCAACACAAGTTTTTCACTGGACACTGATACATATGAACACGTTAGAACATCAGGATACAAAATGATGATGAGAACAGGCCGTTGAACCTAAGAAGGCTCATCATTCAACAGACATCTTGTGCAATTTCCTGGAAAGTATCAAAAACTCAAAAGTATTTCCTTCTATAAGCCCCTTCTGGTAACTGGGTACTACTTATACTACTTTCCCATACTTCATGCCAGTTAAGCACACTTTCCTGGGGTCACCCTCACCCTCATGCCCAGGACCAAGAAGCCAATTTCCTGCATCAGGGGGTACTTGTTAATCTGCTGCTCTCGCTTATCCCGAGAGGCGAAGGGATCGTAGCTCCTCTGCCCGATCTTCACGTCCATGATGCAGGGCTTCTGGAACCTCTGTGTCACATCCTCCAGCTTCAGGTACAGGTCTAAAGAAGTCACATAATAGTGAGAGAGAGAGAGAGTGAGTGAGTGAGTGAGTGAGTGAGTGAGTGAGTGAGTGAGTGAGTGAGTGAGTGAGTGAGTGAGTGAGTGAGTGAGTGAGTGAGTGAGTGAGTGAGTGAGTGAGTGAGTGAGTGAGTGAGTGAGTGAGTGAGTGAGTGAGTGAGTGAGTGAGTGAGTGAGTGAGTGAGTGAGTGAGTGAGTGAGTGAGTGAGTGAGTGAGTGAGTGAGTGAGTGAGTGAGTGAGTGAGTGAGTGAGTGAGTGAGTGAGTGAGTGAGTGAGTGAGTGAGTGAGTGAGTGAGTGAGTGAGTGAGTGAGTGAGTGAGTGAGTGAAAATTGCTAGTCAAGAAACAAGTTGCAAGTCAGAATTGTTCAGTCGTATGAAATACCACTTTGGGCCTGATTATTGGTGAAACTAAGAGACTGCTGTAACTGCTGGCAACGATGTGCAACAATGCCTTTTTAACTGAGAATATGAAAAAGTCCTCTGTAATAAATTCTGTGAATTATTACACGAAGATTGTTACCGATTAGATATCTAATTCACCTTCCAAATGAGCGAATATCAAACTGAATGTCAAACAGAGACTTTCTTAAATGTGTTGGCTCTCCGGAAAATCAAAAAAGTATTACAAATATTTCCTGAACCATCAAGGACAAACTATAATCTTTAATCTTCAGGCTGCAATCTGACAAACTCAAACACTACGCACATTGTCTGTCTGACTCATTACTTTACAGATGTATTTCAACAAAAGGCCTTTGTGGAGCAGATGACACAATCTGCGCGACCAAAGGTACGTCTACGCCAGCACAAGCAACAGCTGGGGGTTTACACATTTCACAGCTCTTTGCTCAGAGTGATTCACTCAGTTATTCTTTAACAGGCAGCGTAAAGAACCCAGTGCAGTCGAACACTTCAGAAGACTTAAGTTAAAGATAGACGCTATGAAAGCACGGTCCTTCGGGCCATAAGATGTCGGGGGGGGGGGGGGGGGATCTGGAAAGACGAAGACTGTTAAAGCCGAGTGAGATGGCAACATGTCAAATGTGCTTGTCAGACAGCGGAGAAGACTGAGGAGCACAGAAACGACTCAAAATGAAACATTCGCGAGTCTTCAAAACGGATCATGCAAGACCGTAAATTGTATTTTTCAGTGTTCACACTATAGCCAGTTTTTAATGGGCTTCCGTAGAACAGGGTTTGCCACACTGAGGGATGCACTACTAACCAAATATTTTTTTGAAAAAAAGGCATGACAGCCTCGCCCTTGTACAGCGGCAGTCTCCTGCGACTTGATCCTAATTAATTTTTTAAGCTTCGCTGACTTCGGCGGCAGCGTCGCCGCAGGGACTCCCAGAATGTCGCTGTCCTAGCGCAATCCGGAAAGTTCCACGTCTGAACCGACAGCGAATGTTAATTCGATAAGCGTATGTAACACGAGCTGAGTTCAGAGTGCTTTAACGAACAGACCGTGAAGCGTGACTATATTCATGATGTCCTGAAAGCTATTGGGGCCAGAGCTTATACCGTTGGGCGTGTCGGGGGAACGCCAGGTGCCGTAATACGCGGGCAGGAAACGCTGAAGTTCTTGAAGGCAGCGGTCACTGGGGTCCTCACCATGAACCTGGGAAGGACAGACAGCATCACGGCATGCCCAGTTTTAATCAACTCTTGCCACTAACAACTGACAACACTGCCAGAGAGAGGCAAGAACCATTTCCCTATACATTTATACTTAGCAAAAATATTACGAACAAAACAAGACACTGCAAACCAAAAACACAATCTGAGATTGTATTTCTCATCCCTTTAATCCAGGTGGTGGTGTTGACAGACAGACAGACAGACAGATATACGTAAACCCATTTTGATCCAGTGACTACCCAGCAAACAGTGGACGTCCTAGGGACGTCCCCTTTTAGTCCCCTCAAAGTTATGATGGGATGTGTCCTAGGGATGTCCTTAAAAACATTACTAGAACGTTATTAAAGTCCTAGGAAGGTCACTGTTTGGTTACAATATGACATTTAATTTGAATTTTTCTAGGACATTGTCGAGTGAGTGTGTGCGATTGCTAACTAGTGGCCGGGGGGGGGGGGGGGGGGGGGGGGGCTTTTAGCCTTGGGCCTAAAGCATCCGGTTATGATATGACGTTGTGCTCATAACATTCACGGGACATTCAGGGACGTTCCTGTAACATCTGCAACTGGTTACAATATAACGTCATGTAATGAATGTCTGGGGGATGTTACTAGAACGTCCAGGGAACATTCTCTGTGACGTCCACGTAATGTTTAGAAAACCCTACAAAAAGACGTCAAGGTGACGTCCTGATGACATTTCGAGACATTCAGGGGACATCCCGGGGACCTAATTTTGTTAGCTGGGTATGCGTGATATTATCCAACCTCCAGCCTTCTATAGATAATTTCCCAAGGATTAAGAATCCCTTATGGAAAAAGAATACACTGCAGTATATTGTAAATATATCAAAATTATCTTCACAATATATTTAAAATATACTGCAGTATATTACATTTCCATAAGGGACCCCCAGCTCCAAAAATGTAAAGAATACTCTTAGGTGCTCTGGCACACCTGCTCACAGATACACATATCGTTGAAGATTGCTCCATTGGCCAATTGCAATGTTCACTATTATGTCTAACATCTAAAAGACGGATGACCAACTGCCTTGTGCGGCCAATCATGCCACTGCAGTCCTTGATCATATTAATCACTCATTTAATGACTGTGACCCTAATGAAACAAAACTGCATGTTGATTCAGAAGTGGTGCTCACAGCTATTGACAAACGTTACTCACGATTTGTATTTAATTCATCACAGCCAATTACCTTGATATGTGGTCAGCCAGAGTGGCCATAAAGATTATATCACGGATTTCAGCTGAAACACAGCCAACAAACTCGATCACAAAAAAACACAGGGCACTCTACTGTAGTTACGCTCTTAAAATAAAAAAAATTTAAAACTGTTTTTCAACCGTCATGTTTAACTGCGTCCTCATCAGTGCTTGCTGTTGTGCTGTGTTTATATCACACTAACCAACTTTTAAAAATAGTCCATATTTACTTATATTCTAGTTTATTATTGTTATAATTATTACATTTATTAAATTAATAATAATAATTAATATGTGTTATGGTTTATTTGTTTTGTTTGGTTTTAAAGAAAATAATTTCACTCTATATGGTTGTAGGCCTACAACACTGCAACTGAAGTTATTTTTTAGTTTGTTTTTAGTTGGGGATCAACAGCTGTTCTAGAATATGTTCATATGTGAAAAATGCAATGCACACATGGTGTGGCATAAAATAGCCAATAAGAATGGCTGGAGCCTCTCTGTGAATGGCCCTTTTTTTTACCACTGTATCGGTAGACATTGAAAATACCATTGCTAGGCACCAATAGATGTTTAGGTTGGGGAGGGGGGGTGTAAAGTCTTTACAAAAAGCCATCAGAGCAGACACACCTTGGACCATGGTGTTACCTGTCCTCCAATTCACTTTTTTATTTTTATTTTTTATTTATTTATTTTTTTTTAAAGCTAGATGAGGCTCCGTGCCAAAGAAACCGCTTCATACACAAAAGATTTTCTATCCCGACAAATTAATTACTTATTCAGAATTTGTGAATTGTTTTGCTAGATCAGTCAAGCACCAAGACAGACGTGCACAGAAATGAATGAGACAATACCAAGGAGAAGAGATCTGCATTGGAGTACTAAAATCCCATTTAAAATATTCCCATTCCTTTTTTCTGGAAGATAAATGGTCTCGCCACATGTTCCTCAGCAGTGACAGAGCAAGCGATAAGCACTATGCCTCAGTGTTTGAGTAGAGACATGATTCTCATCAAATCGGCTATCAGCGAGAGCGCTGTTACCAATGTTACTTCCCCTGCCGTCTCCCGGGATGCAATCCCCCACCACCACATCTGAAATCTCTTAAAACATCACCCAATCCGTGCCGCGCCTCCCTTTCGGAGAAGGCCACCAAGCACAACGGAGAAATCACAACAGTCACAATCTCCTCAACTGAAAATGGCTGGTCTCAGGTCAGTGGTATGGTTATTCTCTTACAAACGGGCTACATGGTGACATTTTTATATGTATTTATTTATTTGCTTATTAATGGTCAATGCCAGGCACCCATAAGATCCTTGTTGATGTCAGTTAGAGATCCACTTTCCATAAAATCAGCGCTAGCTCTCCTGTAGTAGCACATGGCCTATATTGTATAAAATAGTCACTGGTTCACACAGGGCATTGCCTTGGAGCACTGTTCTGCACTTGCTTACTGCTTCAATGTTGGTCGGTGGGCAGTCTTATCATATATACTGTAATTCCACAAAAGTAATGTTGCCACCATTTTGCATGGTTCTAATAAGTGTGTTTAGTTTGTAAGTAATTGTAAAGTACTTGTACTTATTTTAAACTGTTTCTTTAGTTGGCTCTTAATCCTAAAGTTTCCAGACGTTTTTACTACTTTTTAATGATAGTTATACAGTTTTAATTGTACTGTCAAATCAATCTTTCTTTTTTTTCAT
The DNA here is from genome assembly GCA_029718625.1 of Synaphobranchus kaupii. Lineage (NCBI taxonomy): Eukaryota > Metazoa > Chordata > Actinopteri > Anguilliformes > Synaphobranchidae > Synaphobranchus > Synaphobranchus kaupii. Next base: position 114,629,496 of record CM056380.1, read on the forward strand.
TATTCTGTGAAGCACTGTGAACTGCATTCAGTTGTATGAATATGTGCTATACAAATAAACTTGACATGACTTGACTTGACTTGAAGCTGGGTTTTGTCTTTAATCATTCAAGAAAACTTATTCTCACTAATTTATTCATCCAGTATTTCGATTTAGGCTACACTTCTGTTCAGTGTTCTGAGGCTACACACAGGTAGAATGGGTAGAACTTTCTGGAGACACATATTTCTCCTCGAGTCGTGGAATTAGTTGGGGACGTTTGCAGAAACATTGTTTTTGTACATTTTGCTGAAACCGGTCTGGGCCTGTTTCACACAGCAGTACTGTAAAGAGGGTAAATAGAGACGATTTCGAAGCAGAAGAGGCCCTCATGGCATACAGTACCTTACTGTAAAACTGCATTTCCCTTAGGCCTCTAGGGGGAGGCTGGAGCTGTTTCAGGACAGTGCCGTCCGGATGCTGCAGAATACCTGTTGGAGGCGAACAGAACACAGATGCGCCGTGCTCGTCAGATTTAGGAATAAATTCAGAGCCGTCTTACTCCGGCAACGTCTCAGGGTGGTGCAATGATTAAGGAACAAAATGCACTCCCGGGGTTGTCTGTTCAAATTTCACATGCAAATTTGTTTAGTTTTTGAATTGCATTAGTAGGACCATGTTTAAGCATGTCCCATACTGTTGTACAAACTGGCTCATAATGAGTATAGGTGGAGTTTGAGGGGGGGAGTGGGTGTTCAGCTTGTTATTTCAGACCGGTTGGGTGTGTTGGTTTCAGACTGCTAACATGGACCGGGGGGTTAATCTCCGCCCATGATTACGATTCCCTGTTTTTTGCATTCAGTGTTCCACCTGACCTGACGATCAGGCTACAACAGGTGTGCCTCACCACTTTCACGCATTGACTATGGGATGCTATTGGCCAGAAAAATGTTGATGACAGGAGTAGACAAGACACGTGTTGGAGCATTTACATTCAGTTCTGATAATATCCAATAAACATGCAAACCGAAGAAGGGGAGCAGAATGACACACTTCAAACTACGTGAGTTAACTGAAAACTATGCTATAACAGAAAAAGATAAAACAACCAAAGCCTATTACTTCTCAACTAACAAAATGGAGTACCCTACAGATCAGCACTGTTGTATGGTTTACAGTAAACCGTTTACTCAATAAGTCTACATGCAACTTAAAAGGCCTTTTTTGACCTGAGAAAAACCATTCACAACTCTGCTGTTCCCTCCCAAACCGCATGAGAAAAGCTTGAAACTTACTCATCTACACAAACCTGTTAGGGAGGCTTTTCTGCATTTGTGCTTTTTTCTAGCACAGAAAAGGCATTCACCTTGCACAAGGGAACAATGCTTATGCCTCTAAGAGTCCACCGAAAATTCCAATAGTTTGACACAATAGTTTGTGAAATCTCTTCACACAAAATGAATGAAGAGATCTTTTTTGACAGCTTTGCCTCAGCTGACTTGAGGCATTTGAGATGTTTCCACTGACCCAAAACACCAGAATTTAATTAGAAAAAGCAGTAATGCATTTTAATGCAATGCTCTTTGCTCATCAGTATGATCTGGAGAACAGAACCTGTTTGCTAAACATATACCAAAACAAATCTGTCACAACATATCTATCTTATGAAAGCAGAACATTTGCATAGCATTACAATAAGGGTTATAAATAAACTGAAATGATTATAGTTTGTGCTAAAGAGCCTGAAGCGGAAAAATAACAACATTCACCAACACAATTTATTAAGGTTTAAAAGCTTGAACATGTGTTAAGTGTGGTTGTGCATCTGCATGGCCTTTGAAGGCAAACTTAAGTTCTGGTCTACAATAAGCACATCTGTAGGCCAGCTGAAAACTTCAACCATGGAGATATTTAACAGCATCATTACTGGTGCAGTACATTGTAAAAAAAAAATTTTAAACTGCCTATGTGCCTTTTTATACCACTATGTTTAAAAACCTGAACAGTTACTGGACCTGTTGCTTGAACGTCTATATGCCTATTAAACTTTTAATCAGAGATACTGTACGTGCTAAGTTAGCTACCTTAAGTTATTGTGTTACTTGGAGAAAGGCAGCTTAAGAGTCGTTTAAATTCATTACAAATGGCCAGGTTATCTTGCAAACCCGGACTTTGACCTAACAATAAATTCCAAGTCAGCAGGCAGCGACGGGGCCAGGAGCAGGTTGGTACAGAAGCCAAGATCAATGAAAAGCTTGAGAAATTACCCGGTAAGGCTACAACTCAAACCAAGCAGTCCAAACAAGTAAGCTCTTCCCACGAAGAAAATAAAAACTAATGTGATTACATCCTTCTGTAGCCTACACACATCTCTAACTCTGACTTGGAATCGACGAATTATGTAAACTATTTTTAGTTTCCTTAATACTTATATTCTTCATTTAGCCTACATAAATGTCTTTAATGAGACCTGTTCTAATAGGATCTTACGGTAAAATGTGTTTGCTGAGATACCATGAAATTAACTTAATGTATTACAGGTTATGTTACATGGATATATTAGTAACTCGCATTAGCGACTTCGAATGTTTATTCTGATTGATACTGACCTACTTTATCAACTCCATACTTGTGTCCGGCGACTTGATGAGAGAGCGGTAAGCATCCATTCAAACGAGCTTGGGGTTCATCCTGGACCTTCTTCTCACTTACATCGCAGTAGTCGCTGTCCGATCTTAGTACTGGACTTTTGATTTCCAGTCTTCCCAATGCAAGAGATGAGTCCATGATCTGGTGCTGAGTCGACATTTTATGGTTTGACAGTATATCTGGCTAATACGTGTAAGACTGTATGGCACAATATAGTTATCGCTTATACACAGTATTAAAATTGAGGCTACTTTTCTTTTTTAATTGGAGTAAGACAAAACGGCTCTCCATTTAATTGTAATGTGCTAGCTAACGTTAGCAAGCTAGTTAACAATCGTGCCACGATCAATCATCATTGGATACAAATCTAACAGAGCTTAGAGATACACTGTCGCTAGTTATCTTTAGAGTTAGTAACACGCAAGCCAAGAGAGCACAAACGACCTCTCCAGTACTGACTGAATTTCCACATGTTAAACCCGCAGCACAACATCAGCTCTGGCCACATCCCACTTCCTCACGGGGAAAGCCAAGCAACGCTCCTCCCCAGATGTCCTACAGCTCTAACTGGGTATATGTCATTCTGGTACAAGTAAAAAATGTACCAGTCGAACTGCTGGCGGCGAATCCATCACCAAGCAAACGCGAATTCACTTGCTGCACGCTTGCTATTCCTATCCATATCAAGACTCGTGAGAAATCAAAACTTGTAAATACCCCTATGTCATTTAAGACATCACTGAATAACGCTTGAAATTAACTTTAACTCTGAATTAGAAGTTTCATGTAAACTCGTTTAAAAGTTTTTGTATGTAAGAAGTTTAGTGTAATTTAATGCAAAACAAAGTTCAGGTTGTTAAATATTAAATCAGCGGATAATAAAATAAGCATTTAGTGATTATATACATGTATGTGCAATAATCTATGTAGAATGTAGAAAAACACACTTTTAAAAAAGGATCCAAATAAATCATTGCACATTGGCACACACTTGGCCAATCGTGTTTCCGTGAGAACTACAGATTATCATAATTGGCTATGAGCTTCACTATCAGTACAGCTCGCCAGAAACAGGATAGATGCTATCTCAAACATGCACGTAACTGGGGTTCCATATTCCCGTGCTAATTGCATTAATTATAGATGTTCATGTATACATCCTGTTCAAAAATCCTTAATTATACAGTTTAACAGATACTGTTATGTTCAAATAAAGAACAATCATGTTAGAACATCTTGAACATAATTATGAATGGGAAAGTAAACACGGTAGGATAAAAAATAATAATAATTCAACGTCAAGTACATAGCAGTCACAATATAAAAAGTACACTCTCAGGAAAAAAAGGTAGGGTAGGCTACGAAACGTACCTAAAAAGGTACAAACGCTTGCCGCTGGAGTGGTGCCTACCGTGCCTTGTAGGTACATAGAATTGTACCCCTAGCCAACGATATGTAACTAATTTGTACCTTTTTTTGTTTGAAAAGGTCCTTATTAATATCCAAATAGAACATTATTGTACTTTCAGGGTACATTTGGGAAATGTGTTCCTTAAAGAAAAAAAATGTACCTCTACTGTATCTTTATTTCTGAGAGTGTAGGCAATACCACTGACCACACTAAAAATGCAGCACGCTAGTGGATTTTATATACATTTTGCATTGCCCATTCTCTTCAACTCCACAAGACTTAGAACACTTCTGTCTACGGGAGTGTGCATGACGGAATGTGCTTAGCAGCATATATTACTATGTTGAGTTCAGTTAACTGTAAAATACTCTCAACAGGTCATTTTGATAATCTATTCCAGCGTCATCATTTTTCACATTGTGTTTTCACAGCACTCCAATGTGACCAGATTTATTCAGAGAAGCACTGTCTGTAGTTATTCAATATCATCTGATATCATTAACATGGAATGCTCGATGAAAAAGCTTTAAACCAATTCACGAGACATACAAGCAAACAGATGCCATACATCTCAGAGTTATTGAAGTACAATTATTTAGAGATGATTCTGTTAATGTAGCAGAGCAGGAGATGCAAACTAACTACTGGTAAGTATAAATGCTTTCACTGAGGCCTACTGAACTAAAAATATGGCCACATAAAAATTGGCGAAAATTTCCAACACTTTCATATGTTTAGATGTTAAATCTACTGTAAAAAAATTATACTTGGTGAGTGAATGAGGAGAATCCAGTGTATCCTGAAGCTAATCAAAATACATTTCAGACTGTCCATGATATGAAGGTTAGGGGACTGACTGTATAAAGCAGGAGTTGCAGTTGGTTTAGCACTAAACAAGGTAAATAAGCTGTGTAGACACATGAATGTATATGCCAGATTTGGGGAGCATACACAGTAGTTCTCTAGATGACCTCTGATGGGACCTAGCTGTAAGGCTGTAGTATCATGGATACTGGGTTGTGTGGCTGGTTTTCATACACTTTGTACCAAATAGCATGTGAAACCAGCCACCATTCATGGTACTACAGCCTCACAGGTACTATCCCTTATGAAAATGTAATATACTGCAGTATATTTTAATTATATTGTGAAGATAATTTTGATATATTTAAAATATCCTGCAGTATATTCTTTTTCCGTAAGGGATGGCAATATTTATGATACGTTATACCCAATTATCAATTACTAAAGTTATTTTATTTATTTTTTTAAACAAGTTTTTTTCTTTTTTTTTTGTCCAATGAAAGAGCTTACTTGCCAGATATGCAAATTGATCCCTGGTGTCCCTCCCAGCTGTGTGACATCACCCTGCCTGACAGGTTTTGACTGTTACATTACCTTCCCCATGGCAGACAGTGAATCCCTGCATTGCTAGCTCGTGTGACACATTACATTGCATTTAGGCACTTGGCAGATGATCTTATCCAAAACAACTACCAGAAGTGCATGCATAAAGTTTTAAGCAACCAGTAAGGCTGATGCCAAGCGATGGTCACAAACAACGATAGCAGTTCACACATGAACTAGAAAATAAAAAAGTACCATAGCAGATACTAGAGATTTGAGGGTATTGTTAAATGTAGCATAGATACCGCTAGTTACCTTACCCCCATGATATATACTGATAAATGAGTTGTGTTAAGTTGAGCCACAATGCAATGCAAATTGGTGTGTTTGCAACCTTCTGTAGAGCATGGTGATATTGCTGTTCTGACTATACTCGGTAGGTAATTCCACCACTAGGGCACAAAAGTAGAGAAGAAGATGTAACCTTGAGGAGGAAACTTTTAGGGAACGTACAGAAAGGAAATCAGAGGACGCGGGGACTGTCCTGGCAGGTGTGTCACGTTCGGTACTAGATTGCAGGTAAGCACACTTTAAGAGTTTTATTCCGGCCACAGCATTGCTATACCACCGCACGGCTGGACCTCTTGGTTTGGCGGAATTTCCCCACACGGCAAAGCAATTTTCCCCAAAGGGTTTTGTATTATTGAATTCGCTCTAACAAGAAGCACTGGTTCACAGTTGAGCTAGGTTTCAAAATTACATTTATTCATCTAATGAAAAATAGAGCACATGAAAATTTCTGACAGGTTTTCAGAAAATGATTCTGTTTTAGAGACTATTTAGCACCGTGGGATTGCAGGCAAGGAGCATGGTTTAAGCTATGCTGTGGTGGTTGATAGACATATTTACACCTATATAATATATCAAAGGAGGAATCACTTGTTTGTGATGTGAGGGGAACTATGCACAAGCCCGTTGGGCTTCCTTTCCCCTCCTAGCACTGACACTTTATGTGCTGAATAAAAAATAAACTAAACTACTATATATAAATAATAAAAAAACATTTAAAGGATAAGCATTATATGTTACTTTTTTACTGAATCCATAAATATGTTTTAATCACTGAAAATAATGAAGTGAGTTGTACACTTTGCTTTTTCCTGGCTGTACACCAATGTTTCCTCACACTGTACAAATGTCTTTTTAAGTATTTTATTTAAATCTTTAAACCTTCACTATGATGAAAAATAAAACACTGCAGAATTATTTTTTTAAATGGCTGTTATATCACACTGCTGGCAAAGTAGTCTATCGGTGTATGACAGTCTTTTTTTCTTTCATGAAGATACAACATACAGATGTGCTCAAATTTGTTGGTACCCCCTGGTAAAGATGGGTAAAAAGGGTTATAAAAAAATTCACCGTTTGGTGAATTAGCTTAATCTCACACTGAAAAAATGAGACAAATCCAACCTTTAATAGACGTTCATTTATTATGAGAAAAAAAAAATCCCTCATCAAGAAATAATTCTTTTTAACAAAACCACATTGGCCACAATTATTGGTACCCCTGAATTTATATATTGAATAAAGTAATAATTTTTTATATTTGGTCGGATATCTTTGCATGCCATGACTTCCTGATGTCTGTGACCCAACAACATCAAAAGACTCTTGATATCTTATTTTCTGGTACTCTTACAAGCGATACTAAATGTCTCTGCATTTGAATGGATCTCTATGGGAATTGGGGGGTGGGACTAGATTTAGCTGTAAATTACACTTGAACAGTATGGAACACATGGTTGGCTAAATGGCTCTAAGTCATCAAGGGTCTGACGTATCAAACAAGCCTTAAACCATCACTTTGCTGCCAGAAATACAGTAGATATGGATGGATAACTTGCATGGTTTCTTCTCCTGACTTATTTTTCCATAGAGTTCAATAGGAAAATTTGTCAGGAGAAACAACCCTTAAAGTGATCCATCCATATCTACTGCATATCTGGCAGCAGAGTGATGGTTTGAGGCTTGTTTGATACCTCAGACCCTTGATGACTTAGAGCCATTTTACCAACCATGTATTCCATACTGTTCCAGTGTAATTTACAGCTAAATCTAGTCCCACCCCCAAATTCCCATAGAGATCCATTCAAATGCAGAGACGTTATAGTATCGCTTGTAAGAGTACCCGAAAAGATATCAAGAGTCTTTTGATGTTGTTGGGTCACAGACATCAGGAAGTCATGGCATGCAAAGATATGCGACTTTATTCAATATATAAATGCAGGGGTACCAGTAATTGTGGCCAACGTGGTTTTGTTAAAAATTATTATTTCTTTATGAGGGATTTTTTTTTCTCATAATAAATGAACGTCAATTAAAGGTTGGATTTTTCTAATTTTTTCAGTGTGAGATTAAGCTAATTCACCAAACGGTGAATTTTTTATAACCCTTTTTACTCATCTTTACCAGGGGTACCAACAAATTTGACCACGTCTGTAGGTCAAGGAACCATTCCATAAATGGATGAATCCCATGCGTTCAATCAGAAGAATTCTATTATCAACGGTGATTCAAACTGTATAAAAAGCAGTCATCCGGCCTCTCTAAACAGACCACATTTTAGTCTCACACTTTTGTAAAGAGGTGCTCCATGCCAACATTCAAAATTGCACTATGTCTCATATGAAAGGCATGAGGACCACTCAATATCAATCCCTGATTGAAGGACAATCTCTCTGCCCAAAACACTGTACTTCACACCAACAAGACAATTATTTGAACCATCTTCAGTTAACAAAAAATAAATTAATTAAAAAAACAAAATTACAGGAAATAAATAACTACTAAATATCCAAGTAAATATGTTGAAATTACAATAGCAATTACATTCCTCAAATCATATTGTGAAAATTTGAAATACCAATACATAACCACTTTTTTCTATACACAATGTAACTGCAGTCACAGAAAACAAAAAAACAGATTATAATTTATTTAATTCAGATATGATTAACTGTAGCCTGCTTTCTATCAGTGTCATGTCTTTACTAAACAAAGGGAAACAATGTCTAAAATCCGCAACAAAAAAACAAAAACTGAGATTGAATTACACAAAATGAACCCGTTGCCCTAAGCATTAGACATGGCTGACACAACACCACTAGCAAAGCAGTCTATTCCCTGATTTAACAAATGATAATCTGACAACACACTCAATGAAACAGATGAAGTGCTGTGTCATTTTTGATATTAATGCAGCCACATGTAAGGCAAAGCCTACTCCAATCAATGTGCATACAAACACTCTATATGGATTGTTGGTATTACATATTAATCAATTAAATATTTCCACGCGAGACGAAATTGTGTGCGTTCGGCAGCGTTTTTGGGGAATTGCAGAGATGGCTTCATGCCTCCTTCCTCTTCACAATGAGGGGGCCAACGTTATCGCCGGTCTCCTGATTGTGTTTCGTGTGGGAGCCATCACACAGCGGAAACTGAAGGAGGAGCAAATACAAAATTCTGTTTAAAATTCTAAAGGTTTCCAAGGCCATAATGTAAAGAAATCATTCTCCCATGCAAATTAAATGAACAAATTCTGCACGATAAGGCATGAAATTACTGACGCAAAGTGTGAATTTCCTACCATTACGGCCTCTACTTTGAGTAAGCTCGCAATGGTACATAATCTGTATAAATGGAAAGGCCAAGTAATGTGCAAACTCTTGAATCATTTTAAAATGAAAGTCAAGCACCACAAATGTGATGCAGAGCAATTCATTAATGTCAACTTAACCATAGAAAGAGATCCACTTTGATGAGAATCCTATGCTTGTAATATTTTTATATTCAATTATGATTCGTCTGAAATTGTGTCATTGGCAGTTCCACCAAAAAATATCTGGAGGTCCACATATTGGACACAAATTGTATAATGTAATGACTGTGGCAACCTACTGAGTTTTATTATTTACCTTCTTGGACCGCCAGCACCTGCAGTATACTGCTTTGTCTCCTAGGTCCTCAATGTCAAAAGCATGCACCACTTTTGGGTTGTCTTTCTGCAGATCCAAGTTTACCCAGGACTTACAGTTCTTATCTTTGGAGAAAAATGTTTTATAGACTAATGCACCCACTGCTGCTGTCCCCACAGCCAAAGAGATTGCTGCTATCAGTTCAGCTATGGACAAAGAAAAAAATTCAAATCAATTATTATTTAGGGTAATGCAAACATATATACAAATACAGTGCTGTGCAAATTTCTACTCTGATACATGTGCAGTAGCGCAATGAGAGGGGGCGGAGGGTTAGGACGATTCCGCGGGTAATGACTGACAGGGATGGGGTGTCCTGGGGTAGTGGAACCCAATGTGTGATCTTTTCGTGGGCCACAAACTCCCTGGTGGGTCCCCTGTGCATGTGTAAATCATAATTGTGAAATGTAAATACACCTTCATGAAAATGAGCATCTACGAAATGAATGCACAATGCACCTTATTGCGAGCATCCCTTTTGTCCCTTCAAGCCCTCAAAAACGCTCCAAATGAGCATGGCATAATATCTCGTGGAATGATGTCCCACGTTTCTTCCAGAGCCTTCCAGAGATTGTGTAAATTGCTGTTAATTCGTTTTATCTCTTATTATTATTTGTTTACGTTAGCTTCAATGATGAACAAAATTGTTGTATGCAAAACACCTTTTGCGATTTCGCCATGTTTATACCACCTAGCCGACACTCAGATACTTGTCTCCAGCTATATTATTTGTAGCTACGGGATTGATCTAGAAGGGTCGTCATGAAATTACTGTACCACATTAGATATAAAATATGTCATGTGCACAACGCACTTCATTATGACCTTCTTCTAGAACAGTCTAAGCTACAAATTATCTATACATGAGTCGGTTCTTAGCAGGCGCCGTGCGGATTAACCTTTTCTACATCTGAAGCGCGTAAACATAAGTTATGGCTAACTCATCACAAGTTAACTAGCTACGATAAAGACTATTAGCTAGCCATATTTAACCAAGTGGCTCTGAGACCAAACACAGCGAAACGGACCATTTCAACAGCCAGACATATTGTGCGTTGAAAGGATAGCTAGCTAGCGTTAGCTACCTAGAAAAAGCGATGCAAAGCTGTATAATTATAAACTCTCCCTTAGCTCGCCATTTAATTAGTTAGCTAGCCAGCCTGCTAATTCAAGGAATCCCCAAAGCTTATACCTTTAGATATAGTATTTGAGCTCATGACTCCAAATTTCACCAACTCAGTTGACTTCAGTTTTATATCTATGTTTGATCTTCCTCCTCTTCTTTAATTTAGCTCGTTTTTAATGATAACCGATGTTTTGTGATATTATGTATTTGCCAAGACCAGTTAGCTTGATGCTTGAGTGCGGCAGAAACCGGAAGAATTCTGCTCCCAGTGGTTGGATCTTAGTATGATTTCTATACGCGGTTTGCAGTTTTTAAACCTTTCCAACCGAAATTATTTTCTACAGTTCAGAAAATTATTTCCTTTGGTACACATGCTCAAAATAGGCCAAAAAACACAAATCCAAAAAAAAAATATTGTGTAACATTTTATTTTTGAGAAAAAAAATGATGCCATATGGCATCATTGGGCTGCAACGGTCAATTTCCTTTTTTTCCAGGAACATTTGAATTTTGTATTCAGGCTGGTAGTTTCAAATTTAATAACCATTTAACACACATCAAATGTAACACTGGTAGAAATAATGCATTTAAACATTTAATTTCATTAGAGGGGGCCAGAGGGCCATTAGGTAGGGCATTAGGGGCTAAGGGGGCCAGGGCCAATGGTAGAGAGGACATTAGGGGCAGAGAGAGCCAGGACAGGGCCAATGGTAGAGAGGGCATTGGGGGAAGTGGGGGACAGGGCCAATGTTAGAAAGGGCATTAGGGGCAGAGGGGGCCAGGGCCAATGTTAGAGTGGGCATCAGGCACAGAGAGGGCCAGGACAGGGCCACTAGTAGAGAGGGCATTAGGGGCAGAGGGGGCCAGGGCTAATAGTAGAGAGGGCATTAGGGGCAGAGGGGGACAGGGACAATGGTAGAGAGGGCATTAGGGGCAGAGAGGGCCAGGGACAATGGTAGAGTGGGCATTAGGTGCAGAGGGGGCCAGGGCCAATAGTAGAGAGGGCATTAGGGGCAGAGGGGGCCAGGGCCAATAGTACAGAGGGCATTAGATATAGAGAGGGCATTAGGGGCAGAGGGGGCCAGGGCCAGTGGTAGAGAGGGCACTAGGAGCAGAGCAAGACTATGAAAACATGAATTACTGTATGCACAATTACTAATGCTTTGGCAGCAATAATTTAATAAAATTAAATATAATACTTCATCATAATTAATTATGGCTCAAATTAATATGTAATTACATTTAAATTTATGAAATTATGTTTCTTAAGTTTAGATTATGTTCTTGAAATATTTTTAATTTAAATAATCAATGCTGTAAAGTATGCTGTGCACCAAGTGATATAATACAAAACTGGAGAACAATGACCACTTATGCCCAATGATTCTATATGGCATCACTGTTTCTGAACACCATGCCAATGATACCATACATAGAAAATATAAACATAATTCAACAAATCAAATATTTGACTAATAATCAACATCTCCCATGACTGTTAAACACAGATTGTTCAAAGTTATACATATTTAACATTTTGATATATTTTTGACAAAACAGCCAGAAATCAGAGTTGTGCTGACCTCACGACCAGGGTGCCTTGAAACAACCCCCCACCCCCCCACCTCTGTAAAATAATGTTGACAGAAAAGCTCCAATTTACCTTTTTTTATATTTATATATACTGTATAATTATTGTGAGTGTGTGTGTGTGTGGCCCATGGTGTGGCCTAATCTAACTTCGTCAGAAGATAAACATGCATCTTTCTTGTTGTCGCTTTAAGAGGAGGGGTTAACTTAAAAACTCTGTATCCCATAATGCAATTGTTCTAACTTTCCTGAACAAAAGGCGGAAACAAAAGAAATCGCAAAAATCCTAAAACACACCCTTGTGAGCGGTTCGGGGAAATAGACACAAATAGGTTGCTTTAAGAGTAGTGGAGCGACAAAAGGTATCGGCAGGTTGTTAACGCCAGAGTTTGGTCGTCATGGCTTTGAAAAGAATACAGAAGGTGAGTCGAAACATGTATCAAGCTTAGCTACTAACGTTATTCATAGACTCATAATGCAATGACTAGCTAGCTGTTAGACAATTTCAGTTGTCTAACATTCGTTGACTTGGCTATCGATAGCATCACGCGGGGTAGCTAACGTTACAGCAACATTGCAACAACGGCCTTATCGATCACGGAAACGGGTCAGCGTTAAAGCCCCTTAACGTTACTTTAATGAACTAAGCTACTGTTCATAGCTAGCTAAGCTAGATCACATATGGACATCAAGAGTCGTCTAACTAGCTAGCTAACGTTAATTCGAGTAACGTTAACTAACGTTAGCTTACTAACATTGTTAGCTAGCTAGCTAACACGTTACCGTTTACTGGACAGCTAGCTAGACAAATAAGCTAATTAAGTTATATTACCCACAAAGCTGACTTTCGTGTTTGCATTTTTGTAAGGTTGCTAGCTTAGCGAGGTTGACATCCACGTAGCTAACGTTAGCCACATAGCTACAGCAACTCTTTACAACACATCATAGTTAGCCACGGACGTTAACGTTAACTTTAGAAATGACTATCTGCGACATTAAGTTAGCTAGCTAGTATTTCATCTTAATGTTCGTTAACATAACCAGCTTGTAACCTGGTCAGTAGACCAGTCAAACGCTCGCTAACGTTACACTGGAAACAATAGCGAACGTAATGCTGGCTAGTCATCTGAGATATCTTATGTTTAAGGTAGATAACGTTGCATTTCCTCCGTTGTAGTGGTAACGTTAATTGTTGGCCATGGTTATTTAGCACTAGCAACCAACCTATCTGATTTTTATTTATTTGTTACGGTTTAAATTGGATCGTGACTACTTTTGGTTTCGATGACTTGGTTGATGTAAAATGGCTAGCCCTGCTAATTTGGCTAACGTTAGCTAGCTGGAGTTTCCAAACGGCCGCGTTGTTTAGTTGGGAAAACTAACATTGGCTTATGAAACTCCTTATTGTGTTGCCATCTATCTGCTTTGCTAGATGGGTTGACTGAGGTTAACTCGATATCCAAACGCTGGATATTTTACGTTGCTAACCATCTGTCATTTGAGGCCTGGCATTTGTTTGTCCCCAGCTAGGCCCCAACAAGCCTCCACGAACTAACGTTACCCAAACAGTCCTCATGTGTAACTTGACATTAAACCCATGGATTTATTCATGGTCGGTTTACAAAGAAGTGTGTATAGAGATTGTGCTATTAAACTTTATATTGCGTACTAGGTGGGGTGCTGTGATATTTATTGCTGAGCTAAGTTGTATCACCAGCCTTTGATGATGTAACCGTCGCTCGCAAGCAAAGTATTGAAAATACTCCCAACGTTGCAGTAGATGTTGTGTAACTAAAATTTGCAAGTCGAACAGCTGGTTAACCAAAGACTTCGTTCATGGGGATGTCACTGTGTCCATTGAGTAAGAAACACTTGTGTTTATGTTACCACACTGCTGGGAGGTGGGGTTTGCAGTGCGTTTTTAAAGTGTTGTTTTTATTTATATTTTCATACCATAACGTCCCAGGACAACAGTTTCAAAGATTAAAAACCAATTGGAGTTTATGTCCAGGTTACATCCCATTATATTAAATTGGTGTAGATTAATTTTTTTAATTTTTGGTGCACTAGGCCTTTCCTTTAATTTTGTAGGGCAGTGCATACTTTAAGTCAGTTGAGATGCCTAAATTCATGTGCGGAAGTACTGTGTCCACATCCTGACTTTTTGAGTGGCCTGCCAGTCAGAGGCTCTCTCCCAACACGTTCCACTGTGTTAAATAATGTGAGGTTCTGGAGAGGTGGAAGTGATCGTACCTACTTAAACGTGTGTTTTTGTTTTATAGGAGCTACATGATCTCCAACGGGATCCACCTGCACAGTGCTCTGCTGGACCAGTGGGAGAAGACTGTAAGCGGCTATCGCTCCTCTCGTTCATTTTTATAACCGCCCGTTTTATTGTTGACGTGATGGTTCAGCTCCTCTCTCTCTTTCTTTGCAGTGTTTCACTGGCAAGCAACAATAATGGGACCTGTAAGTAGTGGGAGTTATTTTCATTTATCTGTCAATGATTATTTCAGGAGACGCTTTTGTTGTGTGGTTATGTTCGTACACTTGTTGGTTAGTAGCAGCTCTGAGGCTGGTATTTGGAGGTCAACGGCATTTCACTAGATTTACGCTACATAAATCATTCAGTTTCACTCAGTCGGTTTTCGGCCATTTCAGTTCTTGAGATTTTGTGAGTTTAGTCAGCAGAACAGGAAAACATAGGTGGAAATTTGGTTAAAGGTAAATTCAGCAATAATATCAGGAAGCACTTTTCTCCTCCAGTCATTCCATGGAATAGCTTGTTGAGTCATGTTTTAGACCATTGAGGTGTTCCAAGCCTAGGCTTGAGATAGTGCTGGATTATCACATTATTGTAGGCCAGGAACACTCAGCCGGACATCCAGGATTGATGCTACTGATTGACCAGAGATTCATCAATTACTGTTGTCACTCTAATTCAGTCCCTGAATGAAAACCAGCACAGGGACCTTCATTTGGGCCCCATTTAAATATCCGTGCTGTTGGTATATGACAAGCCTAGGTAGGCCAAATGGCCAAATGTTGGTCTTCTCATGTTTTTTTCAAATGTTTACTGTTATAATCATTATTTAGCAAATGCGCTTATCCAAGGTGCACTACAATGCATAATTGCTTAGTTTCATTTATTTTGTAGGCATATGGCATGAAATAATAAACATAGGCCATAAAACATACAATAAAAAACAATGGTGAGTTTAGAACAGCAGTAAGTACAGTAAATGGACATCAGGCTGAAAAGAAATGGTGCTCCAGTAAAAGCATCAATGCAGAACCTCAATTCTGAATCCAAATGAGTGCCTGGAGATGCATAAAATATCATAAAAATGCACTTTAAATAAGTAGGGCACAGTCGGTATTTCAGTAACCAGCACAGTAGCTAAACAGAACGGACTGGGCACTAAAGCTGCTACTGCAGGTTAAATCCACATATGACTGCACTCCCTTGTCCGATCTGTAATCAATGAATTATTCCTGCGCGTCTGCAATGTCGGGAGTCGTCATCCGTGAGATGCAGAACTTGACCGGTTACGCCAAGCTCACACTACAGGACTTTTAAATCTTTAAAAAATCCCGTCCAAGCAGAGCAGCTCACATCTAACGACTGTCAAATGACAGTCTTTAAAAATAAAAAATAAAATTTTTTTTAAATAGCTGTGCGATACTGCACACCCTAGGCGATTTAGGGAGGCCTTTCGTCGCGTTTGTTGTGCGCTCGTTCATTGGCTGTTGACATTCTAGTGGAACGATGCGTCACTGCGGGTCATCCAGGGTTCCCGACAAAATCAAAACAGTTTGAAATTGTCCTGGGCTCCCCCCTATGAGGTCCAGACTGGTTCGAAACAGAAATAATCACGTCTTTGCCCGCTTCGCAAATTTGTTGGGAATTAGTCTTGGACGTCAGAATCAGGGCAAAGGTCCTGTAGTGTGAGCTTGGCATTAGGTACTAGCTCTCCTACAGTCCGCAGTGTGACTTGGCGAGTAAAATACTCACTGGCTTGCAGGCGAGGAGTCTACACGCACATCAGCTGTGCCGCTCCCTTTGTGGGTCACAGGTGTTATAGCAGCGATGCGAGAGAAATGTTCAATTTTGGAGATTCCAAAATGGGACGGGAAGGCCCACCGTGCCTGCTTAGTAGGTGGCAAAGTCATAAGCGGGACTTTGATGCGTAGTGTGGGGCAGCAGCGTGTAATGACTGTTCTGATGTCTTGTGCCCTCTCTCCCAGAGTGACAGTCCGTACCAAGGAGGAGTATTCTTTCTCACAATCCACTTCCCTACAGACTATCCATTCAAACCTCCAAAGGTTGGAAATCTCATTTATTTTGCATTGTAACTGTCATTATTAGCCTGATTGCGTGTGTTATTTGCGAAAAGTGATACGTGCATACGTTGTTCCGTAGGTAGCATTCACAACAAAAATATATCACCCAAACATAAACAGTAATGGAAGCATTTGCCTGGACATCTTGAGATCACAGTGGTCCCCAGCGCTAACAGTATCAAAAGGTAAGTGTGTTTCATGGGTTTCTGTGTACGCTACTTTCCATGTCGGTATCTATGCAAATGCATTCAATGCTCTTGAATTTGATCCCATTAGCATTGTGCCACCTGTCCCTATGATGCAGCTCATGAATTGTGATGCTGTAGGCATCATTTCCTCAAACCCTTGAGTATCCCCCACTGCTGTCAAGCAACATTTAGGGAGTCAACTTTTCTTATGGTAGCTTTAGTGTTTGAGTAAAACTGGCTAGCTGAAAGACTAGCTTGTTTATTTTCTCCTTATCAGTTATGAAAACCAGAAAAAGGTCCTATTGTAAAGCGTCCAACAGAGTGCTGAATTGGGGCTAGGTGTATCGGGTAAGTCTGGGATAGAGGGTAGCCTTGTTCAACAATTTACATGTATTAAATAAATAAATAAATAAAAATCACAAACCATCAGGTAGACGAACTTAGCAATTGCAATTTAAAACGATCACTTCATTAGCTACCGAACTCAGTGACTAAATGGAAAATGTTTAACGTTGTATCGTTGTTAAACTCTGCAACGACAACAACGATTCCGTTATTTTACCTGGACTCTTTGGAGCTGACGTTTTTAGTATAGCTATGCCTGTCTCCTGTGATCGTAACTAGAAACTTTGATGTGCCTTTGTGGAGAAGCAGTGGGTGATGGGTCTTTCTCTGTGGGCAGGGCCAACTGGTGTTTTGACTTTCCAAGTGTTTTCACAACAGAAAAGACCGTTGAGAAAGTCGCCTACTTCAGCTTTAAGGACGAATGTTGATTGAATCCAGGCCCAAAATGTTTCCTCTTACAGATTGCATCTCGGTTTTTGAGTGTAGAAGTATAGAAACAGTACAACACGTTGCATGTAATGGTCACACATGCCCACCATGAATGTAACAAGTGTGCAAATAAAATGGTTGTTGTTAATAACTCTAGCTGATTGGTGCCTTGGCGGGAAAGCCACCTGACTGCTTTTCAAACCTGTTTTTCCAGTTCTGTTGTCCATATGTTCATTGCTTTGTGACCCGAACCCAGATGACCCTTTAGTTCCAGATATAGCTCACACCTACAAGTCAGACAAAGAGAAGTGAGTATCGTTTTACTGTATGTTATTCAAATTTTTAGGATTTTGTGTATTCTTACTCGTGAGGAAAATATTTTTCCTTTAGTTTTGTTTTTTTACAATCATGATTCCTTTAGCATGAGTATCTGTAGGTTGTTCTTTCGTTACAACCTATTTAACCTCTAAAATCTTCTGACAGGCCCAATGACATTTATTCAATGTTAAATTTGGTTTTATATTTATTCACTCTTTAAAATCTACACATTTTGTGATTAAAATTAGATATGATAAATCTGTCTGGACAGTGGACACTGGGACAAAATGCTTAGAGTACCTTTTTTGACAGCATGACATTGTCGGGTATAGCATTTTAAAAATTATTTGGTTACATTTATATATTAGACCAGTTTTACCATTACCAATGTGGAAATGGTAAAACTGGACTGTTAAGATTATTCCTTTTGATAACGGACTCAAAGCCACGTGTAAAAAAAAAAAAATAATAATTTTTCTATGACGGTTCAGTTATTTTTGTAATGTTAAGTGTTTATGTGCAGAAAAACTAAATGTATGTAGAAAAGTGAATGAGAACTTGGGGGTGAATCATGTCCAATATTAATGTTGGTTTTTTTGCTGTCCGTTTTCCAGGTACAACAGAATAGCAAGAGAGTGGACCCAAAAGTATGCGATGTGAAGAACTGTACATTATAGAGAATTTTAAAAAAGTAACTTAGGTAATATTATTAAACATAACATACTGTTAACATTTATCATCAAATCGGTCACCATTAATGAATGAACTTAGTATTTTATAGGGAAATATTCCTCAGTCCAACATTACACAAAAAGGCTTAACATTTTGCATTGCAGTCATTTTCTTTTCTTTTTTCCTTTACTGGGCACTTTTGTTCAATAAATCCCATTTGATATAAATTATTATACAGTTGATTTGCTGGTCACCCGACCCCTCCTCCCTTTAGGTACAGGTTTTTGTTTTTTTTTCCTATTAGAGATTTTTATTGTATAGTAAATGCTATACTGGATCTATTTTTATTATTTTGCATTAAAAATATTTAAAAAAGACCTGCAACATTGTGTTTTGTTTTACTTTCATCTACTCTGAAATGGTCACTGACTACATTTTACAAAGTTATATAATTATATAATTTTAGCGATTATATAATATAGCGATTATGTAATTTGGGCTAATATGTTTTGTAATAGAATAGGTACATTATATTGAAGCTCCAGGTGACCTCGCCATTTGAAACGGTGCTTTTACACAGGTAGGTCTCTGCACACTTTGGTTGCACCAGAAACCTGCACATACACTCACTTTTAATGCCTCTCAATGGTCATCCATGAATTCAATTGTTACTTGTGTAGCTGACTAAATTTAATGTCTTGTTGAAGTTGGCAAGGCTACTATTGCCATGTTGTGATATGAATTGGATGGAATCCTTCAAACTGGAACGTTTTCTTTGACCTTGAGAAGTCATGGAGGGAATTTGTGATGTTTGGTAAATCAAGGGAGTACAGCCAGAGCAGAGAGCACACGCTTTCTGTACATTGCCACAATCCTCTGATGAAGGTTTTTAATACAGGAGATCAATGAAGGGCATGGTCAGCTAATTTGGACAATTGTGTGCTGCCTTCCAGCTGTGATCTATTTCTGTAATTGTTTTTAAAAATACAAGCGTGCAGAAGGACTTTCTTTTCAGTGGAGGAGGTTGGACATTGGCCTGAGTAATCTGAGTAATCTATATTGGACCACAGTAAAACATTTTCACCAAGGATACATGGGCAGACCAGAGCTGTTGCACATGAATATCAAAAATGGCTTCCTCTAAGTTGAGGGCTGATTAAAAAATTGAGAGAAGTTGATATGAATTCCTGAAATCAATCAGTTGTCCTTGTGCACACCTGCTGTAGCCTGCGCAAAATATCCTTTTTTTAAAATTTCTATGATGTGTTACATTTGCAACAAGATATGGGATGGGATGTTTTCACAGATAACTGGTGGAAATGATTTGGTTTAAAGGAAAACATTTTTCAATACTATTTCTGAAAGTAATCTGCTTTAAATTAGTGAGCTGAGGTAGGAAGGATTCCACAATCAATACCATTTACTATATATTGCTCATAAAATTATATTTGCCCACAAATGCATATATCAATGGAGCTACTACAAATGCTTGTTATATGCAGCAAATATACCATCAACCACCTTGTTTAATATTCTGTTGTTGATTCTGTTCGTATGTCTGCACGACTGAAACCATATGTATTTATGTTATGCAATGTTCAAAATTTGTCCTTATCCAGTCATAGAAATCAGTTTTCACATGAACACATTATTGGAAAAAGGAAGTTGTGGTGAAGCTGGGAAAAGTGGTTGACGTCATGTTCAGTTTTGAGTTGAGATCATGGCTGTAGGGGGTGCATGGTTGTGTCTGGACCTGAATGGGAGAGGAGAATTGAGTTCCAGGCAAGAGGATGGCATAAGGCACTTAGGTGCGATTGCCCGAGTGGCTGTGAGAGGAGGGGGAACATTCTCGGGTTCTCAGGTAGGATGGACCTCTGGACCTCTGGACCTCTGGACCTCTGGACCTCAGGGACAACAGACCTGCTAGGGATCAGATGGCACAGAGAACTGACAATCCAGGCAAGAGAGAGCAGAACTTGAGTAGAGGTGACAAAAATACGTTTTTATCATTGCTGAAACCACCCAATGTGTCATAACGTCCTTATAGTTTTTACGGTGTAAGGTAAATGTATTTATTCATTGATTCATTTATACAATATTGCACATTGTGTTTTTATCGAATGTACTGTTGCAAATTGCTAGATACAGTAGCCTACATCGCGCGCCTCGGGGGCGGGGACTTGAATGAGCACATTTTCAGCGCGGGCAAGCCGTTATCACACGCGCAGTTATTGTGTGCGTGCTAAACTAGCTAGTAGGTACAGTTTGACTAATGTAGGCCTAACATTAGTCAAAATGATGTCCTTCATTTCAACTGGATGCAACTTGCTAGGTCGACTGTTGGGACCTTCCACAAATACTCTATTTGTACGGTAAGGACAGTATATTTTACACTGCAAACGCTGTGAGCCCCAGAAAGCTTACGAGGTGAAACCTAGCATTTTATGTAGCATGGGTGACTGATTTTGGTAGAGTCAACGAACAAGCGAACTCTTCACTTTAACCACATTTTGTCAATTAGCAATGAGCGATCAAACTATTTATCTGTGTATCTTGGTAAATTGTGATCAATTTAACCTTTAGCTAGTGAGCGTATAAAGTTGTAGCTTATAAAGTTACATTCGGTTTTGCACGGTAGCAAGACGACAAGCTGGATGCTAGCTGGCTAGTTATATTTGTAGCTACTACTAGAAGGGGAGCATATCCTTTCCGCGGTCACCAATGCTAGAGCAGATAATGTTATTGAAGTGTCTGCTAGATCCTCTGATCCTTGCTAGCTTCACAATGGACTGACTGTAATGCAACAGTAACGTCGCTCCGCCTGTGACGAATAGTTTACCTACTATAGTTTATGTCCAGTATAGGAAAGGAAAACATAGTTATTTTTATGACAGGGACATCGGGTTAAACTGATTTGAGAACGATAACTAGTTAGAGGGCCTAAGCAAAGGAGGGCTTGCTAAGAATGTCATTGGAGATAGGTACAGTCAAGCCGGAAAGTCTGCACATCCCTTTCACCTTCTCCACGTTTTATTACGTTACAGACATATTCTACAATAGATTGAGTTCATTTTTTGTCTCAAAATTCTACACAAAATAGCCCATAATGAAAAAGTGAAAACAGGTTTTTAGATTTTGTTTCCACTGATACTGCTTGAGATGTTTCTACAACTTAATTGGAGTCCACCTGTGATAAATTCAATTGATTGGACATGATTGGGGATTGCCAACACCTGCCTATATAAGGTCCCACAGTTGACAGTGCATGTCAGAGCAAACTCCAAGCCATGGGGTCAAAGGAATTATCTGCAGACCCCAGAAACAGGATTGTGTCAAGGCATAGATCTGGAGAAGGGTACGGAAAAATCTCTGCAGCTTTACAGGTCCCAAAGAGCACAGTGGCCACCATCATTCGTAAATGGAAGAAGTTTGGAACCACCACGAATCTTCCTAGACCTGGTCGCCCGGCCAAACTGAGCAATCGGGGAAGACGGGCCTTGGCCCGGGAGGTGAGAGGTAACCCGCGGGTCACTCTGACAGTGCTCCAGCGTATCCTTGTGGAGATGGGAGAACCTTTCAGAAGATCAACCATCCAGGCAGCACTTCCCCAATCAGGCCTTTATGGTAGAGTGGCCAGACGGAAGCCCCTCCTTAGTAAAAGGCACATCACAGCCCGCTTGGAGTTTGCCAAAAGGATCAAGATTCTCTGGTCTGATGAAACCAAAATTGAACTTTTTGGCCTGAATACCAAGCGTCACGCCTGGAGGAAACCAGGCACCGCTCATCACCTGGCTAATACCATCCCTACAGTGAAGCATGGCGGTGGCAGCATCATGATGTGGGGATGTTTTTCAGCAGCGGGAACGGGGCGACTAGTCCTGATAGAGGGAAAGATGAATGCAGCTAAGTACACCGAGATCCTTGAAGAAAACCTGCTCCAGAGCGCTCTGGGGCAAAGGTTTACCTTCCAACATGACAACGACCCGAAGCACCCAGCCAAGAGAACAAAGGAGTGGCTTCAGAGAAAGTCTGTGCATGTCCTTGAGTGGCCCAGCCAGAGCCCAGACCTGAATCCAATTGAACATCTGTGGAAAGAGCTGAAAATGGCTGTGTACCGACGCTCCCCATCCAACCTGACGGAGCTTGCAAGGATATGCCAAGAGGAATGGGCAAAAATGTCCAGAAACAAGTGTGCCAAGCTCGTAGCTTCTTTCCCAAGACGCCTTGAAGCTGTAATCGCTGCCAAAGGTGCAGCAACCAAGTATTAGGCTAAGGGTGTGTACAGATATGTAACCCCTAAATAACCTATTTTTGTCAGTAAAATAAAATTGCATATTTTCTAAAAACCTGTTTTCACTTCGTCATTATTGGCTATTGTTTGTAGATGTTTGAGGCAAAAAATGAACTCAATCTATTGTAGTATAAGTCTGTAACGTAATAAAACGTGGAGAAGGTGAAAGGGGTGTGCAGACTTTCCGGCTTGACTGTATAGACCAGTGGTTCCCAACCCTGGTCCTGGGGACCCCCTGTGTATGCTGGTTTTAGTTCCAACCACAATTGCAATACCAGAATTTTAACAAGCTGTTATTTTTTCTTAATTAGGTGTTTTTATTGTATAGAGAACACT
This sequence comes from Synaphobranchus kaupii, assembly GCA_029718625.1. Lineage (NCBI taxonomy): Eukaryota > Metazoa > Chordata > Actinopteri > Anguilliformes > Synaphobranchidae > Synaphobranchus > Synaphobranchus kaupii. The sequence goes on from CM056380.1 coordinate 114,652,561, forward strand.
TTAAACTCTTTACTCTCTTAAGCCACGTTATGTTAGCAATAGCTATGCATGCCATGAAGAAAAAAAACCCATGTTCATTATGCTCATTGTGTTATATTGCAAACAATTACAAAGAAGAAGTAACAACTCAGGTGATTAGGCTCCTAATTAGGTAATTGAACGCAAGTTTAAGTTCCTTCATAATTTTTTCCTTAACACAATGCAGGTTTGGCTCGTTATCATTTGCTTTGTCTTTGAATTCTTCATTATTTACCAAACGGTTAGTTTTATTGGCCATGTGTCCACAATTTCACCAATTATGAGCCTATTGATTCACCTCAGTCTTTAATTTGATCAGTTAAAACATTTTTTACCTCCTTTTAATTGTTTACAATACAACACAATGTGAATCTTGGACTTTTAGTCTTCATGGCATGCATAGCTATTACTAACATAATGTGGCTTAAGAACGTAAATAATCCCTCTAAACATTAAAAACACCTAATAAAAATTAAACAGCTTGTTAAAATTCTGGTATTGCAATTGTGGTTGGAACGAAAACCAGCATACACAGGGGGTCCCCAGGACCAGGGTTGGGAACCACTGGTATAGACGATTGAAGAAAGCCACGGTCTAGTGGCTAGAACAAGAAGTGGCTAGAATCTCATCACTTATCATTGACTTGTCATTGCCAGAAAAAAAAAAATCATGTTAAAAATGGTCTTTCCTGCAGCAATTCAATACATTTGTTTTGACTCACTGTACCAAGATGGGTAAAGCCTTGTTTATTATTTTTTTCCTTTCTTCAAATTATTGTGGGAAAAGTGGAGCTATACTGTGATACTGGTTCAAGGAAGCCAGACAGGCTTGCCATTTTCCGTGTCATCAGTTCGGGTAGTTAGCTGAAGTAAGCTAACACAATTCTGCTTGTCAAGCATGTTGGCTAGCTAACTGCTTCACAGTAGTCAATTCTAATTAATTGTACTTTATTTTTGAATACAGGAGTTCCTGTATTCGAGTGTGTTTGGTTCCTGTGGCTAAGAGCTTCAGTACAGGCTCTGATGACCCACCGAAGTTGCCGCCTACTGGATACATACGATTTTTAAAGCAGGAACAACCAGTACTTGTCAAGCAGTATCCAGGTAAACAAGAATATGACTGTTGCATTACAGTGTTAGAAAAGAGCTGGTCCATTATTTCAAAATAGATCTTAAAATTCCAATACTGTGCTCTCATTTTTCAGACAGTGGTTTTAGTTTTTTTTGGGGGGGGGGCAATTAATTAATTTGTGGGCAGATGTCTTCTAGATAAAGGAGGAGCGAGTTCAGGTTTGTGAGTTCTGCTCTGTATGTTTCTAAATAAGGTGTTTCCTCTCTCTGTCTACCTGGCTAATGATGTCAGCAGACTGGTTATTGAATCTAAACCTCCTTTTTTTAGATGTTAAATACGTGGAGATAACTAAAAAGATTGCACAGAAGTGGCAGGCCTTGACAAATGAACAGAAACTGGTAAGGTTGTATATTTCCTTCACACTCATTTGGCATTCATTTGACTGACAAGAAGCGATGAGATTTATTCAAACATTGACCATTTGGCTTTTATAAAAGTTCAGCTTTGTGACCAAATCTAACCATGCAACTGTTCGAAAATTCAAGTAAAATGCTGCTTTTAACTTGGTTCACAATCAAAGCTTTCATCAGCTCGCTGCCATTTCTTACAATATTGTGATATTTTATGGCTTAGCATTGCTTACAAATACAAACAAACATAATGTAATAGCAAGGTAAAAGAAACCCCATGAGACTTATAACAAGATCTGAACCGATTCACGACAACATAATCAGATAGATATATTTAAGCTTCCATAACAATGGTAAATAAATTAACATTTATAAAGGGACAAAAATAGACATGAAACAAAACAGACGGGGAGGGAGAATGAAAGGGAGAAATCATTGTGGAAACATGGTGTTCAATGAAAGGGAGAGATCACCGTTGGATTTGTCTTATGAACATTTAGTTTTAATCTTTCCTAAATGTGCATACATTATTTCTACCTGTATCAGGTGACTGCATTTTGCTCCCATTATTAACTGAGGTATTTTCCCAAAACATTCTAGCAATAGAATGTTTTATTTTTTTTTTTTTTTTTTTAAGAATCAAAATGGGGGGGAAAAATTAAAAGGCTATGTTTGTGTGTGGTCTCTTTTTGCTGAGCCTGAATAGATTATTTCCTCTCAACTATTACATTTCATAGCTTCCTTTTCTTGGAACCAATTTAGTTGCCCTTCTTTGTACTTTATTCTTTTAGCGTGCTTCTGTATCTTTCTTGTGTGTCCTTCACAAGACCCTGTTGTTGGTGTCTGATAGTCAACGTCAGTGCATGTGTTCTGTTTTGTCTGAAGCCCTATGAGCAGACAGCACAAGTAGCCCGGGATAAATATAAAGAAGAAATGAAGCAATTCCAGGCCCGGCTCACTCCGGCCCAGTCGACGGCGCTCCTAGAGATGAAGCGACAGAAACGGGTCAGGAGGAAAAGCATCAGGATGAAAAGGGTGACAAAAGTCTTTTATTTTCACCAATTAATCGAATATTCTTTCTGATAACGTTGTGCTTTTCACCTAAGACTGTTTACTCTGTCCTGCAGCAGCTGGAGCAGTCAGAGCAGGATGCGAAAGCCGTTGCTTTCCTGGCTGTCTGCACTTTAATTTCATTTTATTTAGTTTTGTTTTTGTTTTTTTTGTTTCGTGCCATATTCAGGAGCTGACAATCCTAGGAAAACCCAAAAGGCCCAGGTCTGCCTTTAATGTCTTCATGTCGGAACACTTTGTGGAGTCTAGAGGTGCCACCGTGCAGGTACCACAATTAGCGTGTTATAGATTTTTATACCACAATTAGCGTGTTATATATTACCATTTTGCAAATCATTGTTTCCTCTGTATGTTTACATGTACAGTCTTATTCAGAGTGACTTGCACTTAGCTAGTATTTCAAATGTATTTAATTTATTTATTGCTTTTACATACAATGTAATGTATAAATGGATTGTATTAGTCACTTAGCAGACACTCTTATACCGAGCGACTGAGAAAATCAGTGTCAGTTTGAGGAATAAAAAAGTGGGATATCAACAAGAAGGCCCATTAATAATCAATAACATTTAAAGGGTTTGATATTTTACTGAAGCAACTGAGGTTAAGTACCTTAGCTGAAGACTCCCAACAGCAGTCTTCCACACTGGATCGAGTGAAGGATGTGATGAATGCTTTTGAGAAACACAAATGTGTTTTCCCTGTGCTTGTTCTTTTTAAAATGTATTTTACCATTGTGATAATTCCATTTTGTTGTCTGAAATCTACTGTTACATATATCATGACGGTGACTGTAAAACTGTCATTAGGCGAAGATGAAATCGTTAGTCGACGACTGGGCAAAGCTGGACGCTTCACTGAAAAAGGTGAGATTTAACGTCGGATACAAAACTGACCAACAAGCTGAGATGCAGATCTTGAGTCCTATACCCAAGATGCACCTCAATTTCCATTGCAAATATGTGATTGGTTGAGGTGGGAGCAGTCAGTGCACGCTTGTGTTTTTTCGTTAAAGACCTACAAGCAACTTTCAGAGGACGATCGAGTTCGCTACAAGCACGAGATGGAATCCTGGGAGAATTACATGGCGCAGATCGGGAGGGACGATCTAATTCGGAGGAAGAAAAGCCGCACGCCCAAATGGCCTGCTGCCGAAGAAGCAGTCGAACCTAAGACCAAAGAGAAGGCGGTGCAGACTGAAGCCACCGGTATCAACGTTACAAAATTTACAAGACTGAAAAAGCCAGAAGAGTGATGCTACTGAACGCAAGTTATCACTGTGACTAGTGTTTCTCTGGTGTAGGAAACACTGTTGAGTATTGAAGTCTGGACTAGCACCACGTGGTGCTACACCACAATTTTGCCGCGATTAGTCGTGCGAGAAAACACGGCGATAATTTCCGTTGAGGAATCCGGTCTTCAACAATGCAGTGTTGGGATGGTGTGTTTCTTTAAACACAAGCGTGAAGGTTTTCTAAAGAACTTTGCCCTCGTTTCGGTGAAAGAAAAAGAGAAAAATGCTTCCTAAAAAGCATGTAAAGAGATGTCGGCTAGATGTCGGCGTTTGATGCTAGCTAATATCACCAGCTGGTGTCCAGTCATCATGATGCTGTCATGATGTTGTGTTAAATAACCGACGGTACTTTTCTCACGATGAAGTGGGTGTGAGAATCCGCCAGTGATCTGCCACTATGGAGTACTACCGTGAGACCAGGGACTGCACTGGCATACGTTCATAGTTAATTTCCTTTGTACAACATCACAGCGGTTTCATTTGGCTGCATCATGCTCATCTGTTTTGTATACTGCCTTTACTTACTTAATAAATGTTTTAAGCGATATATATATTTTTTTAAGTATTTGAATATTGTTGATTATTCATTTGAATGTTGTTACACATGCTGAACCGACAAACTGAATGATTTCATGACTGGAGCATAGAGGAAATGCACGAAGCTTTTGCCGTTATACACCAACGAGGACAACCTAACAAGCAAATAACCAGTAAGCAAACGTGCAGTTTTAGCACAGGGCTTTACACCAACAACAATGGAACAAGGGCAGTTATAGCAGCTAACCACCTTCAAAGAAATGTGGTTTGTATGTGTTCAGAACAGTAAATATTGGATATGTACTTTATTTAAAGGGACTGCCAACTCAAATTGATGATTCTGCTTTTCAATGGGTACGTGTTGTCATCCTGGGATGGAATAAACATAACCCAAATATGAGTACTAAGTGATGTGCCTAAATTAAGATATGCCTTCCTTTGTTTTTTGTTTTTTTTTCCCCACCATTGCCTGTAATTGGTCAGGCAAGGTTTTGAGCGGGCGGGATTAAAACGGACTTCAGGACGTCATCAAAGTCCTATCGGCCAATGATTAACTATCCGGAAATTCTTTACGCCCTCCCCTTCACCAGAGCTCAATTTGCATAGCTCGAAGCGTCACGTTCACGTATTTCCGTGAGGTATGTTTCGAAGCTGAAGTCATTGCATTAGTCCGATTGACTGCTGAAAGGAGAAGGGTCTGGCTGTATATAGCACAGATTGCTAGTAGCTACGCTCTACCGGTAACATTACTATTTGAAAGACGTGGGTCTCTGAGCTTAACGTTAGTATTATTATGTGAACGGATCTTTAGTTCAGTGGCTCAAACATATGGTACGATTGCAGCTTTCACCACGCACTTTTTTTTTAGACTATTTAGCTATTGTTTGTTTTGCTAAATATTTGCATTTCCGAGACTGCACATAACTTGCCTAGAGGCTCCTGAGCGTGGCCTGAACATTAACTAGCTTTCACGCCCACCCAGTCCTGAAAAGTGACACTATTCAATCTTCATTTTTTTCAGCTGTAGATGTTTTTAAAGGCTGAAATCTTGGTGGATGATTGTTTTGATAGCGAGGAGTAATGCCAAATAAAGAAAAACACTTTTTCAGCAGAGTTGGCAATCCCTTTAATACTAGTGTTCCCCAAATGGCATTTAATCTATCGGTTATTTTACTTGAGTAGATGGAAAGGACTTCCCCATGCCTTTTTGCTATTTTGGGGTGTATGGAGTTTCAATATGTGTATAAACAATTGCCAGCTTGGCTTTGTGGACAATGGGTTGCTCTTCGCTGTTACAGATTTACCTTTGACATTAATGGTGTTTTTTTAAATTATTATTATCACCACAAGGGGGCAGTACTTATCCAGTTTACAGACAAGAGACTGGGAACACTTTAAGATTGAATAACTAAATTAACATTAAAGACTACATCAGGTTAATTTAAGTTACAGCTACATTTCAGAGCTGATTTAGTCTATTATTTTAAGGTAGTAACACCCTCTGACTAATATTTATTTTGTGTTATTGTTTGAATTTGAAGGTTAATCAGTTGTGTACTGCATATCAGAAGGAAAGCAATACAAATGCAGAGTAAAATGTGTGTGTGTGTGTGTGTGTGTGTGTGTACAATGGATTTGCCATTGATTGTATCATAACTACATTGCCATGATGATAATTGAAAATTAATTATGAACCAAAATTCTCTGGCAAATAGAACATACAGACATGTTTATTTCTGAGTTGGAGGTATATTTCATATACTTGTTTACAAGACTCAATGTGTTTAATACAGAAATGTCCCAACATGTCTTATACTGGTTGCTCATAACTTGGATACTGTTTAAATGACTCCTTTTATAGTTGGAATACTTGAATATTCGGGTTAAAACCTGCATGTGAATGTAGTCATTGTCAGCAAATGCCCTTAACCATAGTGATTTACAGTGCCTTCCACAATTATTTGCACCCCTGGTAAAGATGAGTAAAAAGGGTTATAAAAAAAATTCACCTTTTGTTGAATTAGCTTAATCTCACACTGAAAAAATGAGAAAGATCCAACCTTTAATTTAAGTAAATTTATTTTGAGAAATATAAATCCCTCATCAAGAAAAAATTATTTTTAACAAAACCATGTGTGCCACAATTATTGGCACCCCTGCATTTAATATTTTGTAAAACCTCCCTTTGCCAATAAAACAGCACTGAGTCCTCCCTTAATGTCTAATAAGGTTGGAGAATACAGAGCAAGGAATCTGAGACCATTCCTCTTTACTGAATCTCTCCAGATCATCCAGAGTCCTAGGTCCTCTCTTGTGCACTCTCCTCTTCAGCTCAGCCCACAGGTTTTCAATGGGGTTTAGGTCAGGGGACTGATATGGCAGAAGCTTGATTTTGTGTACAGTTAACCATTTTTGTGTTGATTTGAACATAAGTTTTTGGATCATTGTCCTGCTGGAAAATTCAACGACGACCCAATTTAAGTTTCCTGGCAGAGGTAGCCAGATTCAGATTTAAAATTTCCTGGTATTTCATGGAGTTCATGATGCCATGTACCTGAACAAGGTTCCCAGGGTCTTTGGAGGAAAAACAGCCCCACAACATCACGGAACCTCCAGCATACTTAAGAATGGAGATCAGGTTATTTTCGGTATAGCCATCCTTCTTTTTACGCCAAACCCACCTTGAGTGTTGGTTGCCGAAAAGCTCAATTTTAATTTCATCTGACCATAGAACACGGTTCCTGTCAAAGTTCCAGTAGCATTTAGCAAACTCCAGATGCTTACGTTTGTGGTGAAATGACAGGAAAGGCTTTTTTTCTGGCATACCTTCCAAATTATTTGTTGTCCTGGAGGTGAGGTCTAAAGGTAGTTTTGGAGACTTGATGACCCCAAGATGCTACTTTCCTCTCTAATTCTCCAGCAGTGATCCTTGGGGATTTTTTTTTTGCCTCTCTTACCATCCTCCTCACTGCGTGGGGGCAAAATAAACTTGGGTCCTCTTCCAGGCAAGTTTGTAACAGTTCCAGTTGCTTTGAACTTTTTAAGTATTGCCCTAACATTAGATATGGGCATTTTCAGCTGAGTAGCTATTTGTTTTTTAGCCATTCCCTGACTTATGAAGTTCAACACACTTTTCCCTCGTTTGATTTGTGTGTTCTCTTATCTTTCCCATGTTGATGTATGAATAAGGGAATATGGCCTCTGTCACCTCATATTTATACCCCAGTGAAACAGGAAGTCATGGATTACTGCTTGAAAGTTCCTAAACCCTCTGATCTACTTTTAAAAAGTAAAATATAAGTGGAAAATGCTTCAGTTACATTTTGTTCATAAGAATTTCTAGGGGTGCCAATCAAGTCCTTAAGCCTACAACAGTAGTGGTTCAGCTGGTAATCAGTAAATTTGTCGCAAACAAATGCCAGTAACTGTAACACTGTTTGACCTTTTTCAGAATACAACACACTTTTAAAATAACTTTATAATGACTTGGTAATAGGAAAGCATGTTGTGTTTAATCTGGGCAACAGTCTCTTCAAGAACACTGGTGTAGGGTGCTGAGGGCGGCAGTTTAGTAATGATTTTGGTACATGGACTTGTAACTCAGGTATGGGGTTTTATTCTCAGGTGGAGCACTGCTGTTACACCTTTTATCAAGGTGCTTAACCTGAAATGCTTCAGTAATATATCCAACTTCATAACTGGATAGTGTGTATAAAAAATGCCCCCTGCATAAGTCGCTCTGGATAATCATGGGAAAAGTGGAGTTTCTGTAGCACCATGGACAGCATCCTATTCACCTGTGCTGTGCTACCAGCACCTAGCACTCCACACACCTGGACTCAAAGAAACGAGCAGGGACTCGGAGGCCCACACTGTGCTCTCCTAATAAATCTCCCAAATTCCCCAATAAACTGCTAGGCGTCGCATGAATCATAACTCTTCTGTTTTTACCGTTTGGTAAAAAGTAGAGCTTGCAAGTTTTCTATTAAAGCTGGAGTCAAACCTACATTCGTGTGGTGCTCACAGCTACACCAATAGATAAATGGCACTACAGGCAATAAATTACCTTAAGAATGCAACTATTTTGCAAGTTAAATTGGCGGTTTAAAGACGTGGCATTCGCCATTCTGGCAATATGTGCAATTTGGTATATAAATACTTTTCATACTGGGACAAGTCAACAGAATGTACACAGTATTCCATAAATATTTTTCTGTTGTGTATGGTCATTTCTTTTGACACTGCTGGACTGAAGAATTATGTATACTGCCCTGTGTTGGCATTGAGTAGACGTTTGCCGAACATATAAGGCTACTTCACACTTGTTTGGATTTATTTGGTTACTAATTGCGTGTATGAGAAACTTATACAATCCAACAGGATGAATGCATACGTTGACGCCCTGTTCCGTTATTTTAATTGTTTTCTTCTGTTTCCCTAAATATATGCATTCGGCTCTTTCTCAGTACTGTACTCTATCTGTGGTTAATGCCCCTACTATACGTGTATCACGTGTTTAAATATAGTGGTATTATATTGTATAGCGCCTAACATTTTTTTGCGGATCAGTTAATTATTTTAGACATTCTCAGTGCACAGAGTCAGATACCATCGAAGATCCCTCTGCAAACGAGTCATAAAACTTTTTTTTTAAATGTAGCCTATTGCTGAAAAGACCGCAGACGTGTTATATTGTTGGTTCATAAAAGTTAAGCTCAGCATTTTGAGAGTAGGCTACAACATTCTCCTGAGAGGAGGAGGGGGAGAAACCGGAGTTTGGGAGGGGTGTGGGTTATAATGTGTTTGACACGTGAAGTTTCTGCGGAGGCTTCCGAATGTCTTCGAACTTATATTTTCAGCGTTTTATTAACTTTATCTGGTGTGGATTGATGTAAGGTCGACGCTAGATGAGGAAACGTATAGCCTGTTATTCGATAAAACTCTGCACTGGAAAACAATCGAGTCTTACGGATTTCTTGTTTAAGGAGCGTGGAATGAGGGTGATTATTTTTAAGTGCTCAGCATATGTTTAATTCTACACGAGATTCTGGACGTGGAGTACTGCAGACACCATGGCGGCCCAGGGCGACTCGTTGAGCGGCTACTTGCAACAATCGGACCCGGGCTCAAATAGCGAGTGTAGCGCGGACTCCCCTATCCCGGTCTGTGATGATGACTCCGGCGGACCGCCAGCGCCACCAGACCCGGAGTGGACTGAAGAGAGATTTCGCGTGGATCGTAAGAAACTGGAAGTCATGTTATTAGGTAATTACTGTAAATGTCTTTGAATGCCCGTATGGCCTAATGTAGTCTTCAATGTATACGAGAAATGTAATCATTGCACCGGCAAACTTTACACCAAGTTTAGGCTAGCCTACTTCAAAATATTGGCACCCCAGTTCATTTTAAAACTGACTTTTTAATCCATTTTTTAAGCGAAGCAAGTTTTAACATATTTATTCAATAACTGAATAGTACAATATTCTTATGTTTATAGGTAGTACATTATCAGTTTTAACAAATAGTACAAGTCGTTTGGCTCAGGAATGTGCTGTTCAGCGCTTAAATCTATGCATGAATTAGCCTACCTAATTTCATGGGAAGTTTATATGGCCTTCATTCGGCAACGTGCTTAATTAAGCATATCCCACGTATTGTTACTGTAGTCTTATGCCTGCGAATATACTGAAAGGTACAACTGATATAGCCTAAAGACTCGGCCTATAAATATAAAATGTAATTGCAATGTTATGACGTGAAAACAATGTAGCCTAGGCTGTATGAAGTAGGCTACTTTGTTTTGTTTCTGTGGAATATTAATGATGCCTGCCTTTTAGGGAAAAGTCACCAAATAATTACATAAGAGCGCTGAAAGGGAGTAAAAAGCATGCATCCAAAATATGGCCTACGCTTTTGGGGTAGAAGGACATTGGTGTAGGGAAGCATAGTTTAAAAAAAAAAAAGAGATTCATAGTTGTGCTTCCCCAGTAGGCCAAAATATCCAGGACTTTCGATAATGACCCAGCAAACAGTGGACGTCCCAGGGACGTCCCATTTTAGTCCCCTCAAAGTTTTGATGTGACGTTCCCTAGGGATGTCCTATAAAAACATTACTAGGACGTTATTTAAGTCCTAGGAAGTTCACTGTTTGGTTACAATATGACATTTAATTTGAAATTTTCGGGTTGCCGGTTATGATATCCTGCAACGTCTGTTCTGGTTAAAATAAAACGTCATGTAGTGAATGTCTGGGGCAGGTTACTAGAACGTCCCGGGAACGTTCTCTGTGACGTCCACGTAACGTTTAGAAAAACCTACAAAAAGACGTCAAGGCGACGTTCTGATGACATTTCGAGACGTCCTGGGGACCTAATTTTGTTAGCTGGGGAGGCATGATTCATAATCAGTATCACACAATGGCATAACGAAAACGCAAAGCCAGGACAAAGATAAAGGTAGCCTGTAATGTGAGGTTCTCTGGACTGAACCATAGCTGCTTTCATTACCGAGATAAACTCAAGTTAAATTCGTCGAAGTGGTCCGCGTAGTCTATTCTGTCGTTGCCTCTATGTTAGGTAAAGGCCTGTAATATGTTTGTGATTCTTCTCAGTTAGCTTTGGGAGCTGTTTAGAAGCCTATAGACCTACCATTAGGGTCAGAAAATACTATATGCAGGTATTTTAAATGACTGAAGAGTACATTTAGTTCATGAATATTTTTTAAAAACCTGTCTTCTGCTGAACTTTAAATGTAACATCAGTTTACATATAAGGTAATGGCTCTGACGGGAAGCAGAGCACGCACACATGATGTCACCTTTGTTTGCAAACATCCCATGCTTCAAGGGTAGGTACGTCCAAGAGAATGCTATCAGTGTCACAGCGATGCCCCCAATTTAAACATCTTGGATTAGCACAAATTGGCACATTGTTCTGAATTCTGAATTAAAAATACCTGAAATGTTTATGCGAAAATAATAGATTCCGCGCGGTAGGAGTGATTTTATTTATTTATGTATTCATTCATTTTGAATACTGAAATGCAATTGCAATGTGGCTATTTTAAGGGCAACACACATTATACATAATCCGAAACATGTATGATTCGGTCCCATCCTTCTGATTTCCATGGAACTTTCTGACTCATCATGGACCTTGACCGGAAGGTGTCACTCTTCAGTTTACTGCGCGACATCTCTGTAGCCTGTATTCTCAGTGTAAAATAAGCATTTATAGGCTACGTCATTACTTGCCAGTTTTGATTCTCTAAATTAACTAGACTCAATAGAGCTGTTAATTGAACACCGACTTCTATAATAATGCCATTTCAATGAAATACCAGTAACGTCCTGTCCATTAAATGTCGATGTACATGAGTTTCTAGCAAATCACTGACAATAAACAGAGGTATAATCAGTTTTTATCGTTTTTTTCAGAAAGATATAAAAAGTAGGCTAATGTGTCTACTGATGATGTGCTTTGTTACCTATCTGTGTATACACTGCCTGGCAGAAAAAAGTCGCACACTCTAATATTTCGTTGGACCGCCTTTAACTTTGATTACGGCACGCATTCGTCGTAGCATTGTTTCAACAACCTTATGCAACGTCACAACATTTATTTCCATCCTGAGTTGCATTCATTTTTGGCCCGAGATCTTGTATTGACGACAGGAGAGTCAAACCACTCCGTAAAGTCTTCTCCAGCACATCCCAAAGACTTTCAGTGGGGTTAAGGTCAGGACTTTGGTGGCCAATTCATGTGTGAAAATGATTCCTCATGCTCCCTGAACCACTCAAACCACAATTTGAGCCCGATGAATCTTGGCATTGTCGTCCTGGATTATGCCCATTGATAGGATAACCTGGTCATTCAGTACATTCACCTACTCAGCTGACTTCATTTTATTGCTGCATAACGTTGCTGAGCCTAGACCTGACCAATTGAAGCAACCCCAGATCATAACACTGCCTCCAGAGGCTTGTACAGTGGGCACTATGCATGATGGGTGCAACGGCGACTTTTTTTTTGGCCAGGCAGTGTATTTTATGGCATTATATGGTTATGGGCAAAGTTAAGTACATTGAGGTGAGGGACAATCTGAGACCCCCACCCCCCAGTGGATATACTGTATTATTCTGTATGAAGATGAGAAAGCATTCATGTCCCGTGTTTTGTATGAATGCCATCATTTCATACCTGAAACAAAGTGTATTTTTTTGTAAGAGTTTGTGTTCCCTCCTGACTCACCACAATCGGGTTGTGTGGAATTAGTTTGAAGTGGTTTTTCTCTGCTGGGGGCAGGTTAATTTGCAAGCGCTCTGTTATCCTGTCCCTCTGCCTGCACAACAGAGCAACAAAGAGGAAAACCTTGGCCTGGCATCGCCTTTGATTTAGGAGCCAACATCTATTTGCAGTCTTCTCCTCTGAAAGCATTTCTGTGGTGTCTGCTGGTGTCTGTCTAATTTCAGAGGGGTAATTGGGTTTACTCGATACAACAGTATACAAAAAATCTAATATTATTATAGACTATATGATAGTTTTATAGATTGAAGGAATAGCAGTGTTATTCAGAGGTCATGTTATAAACATTTTTCCATAATAGAATAAGTTATGTGTACAACGATAGTTTTGTAGCACTATTTGATTTATAATGTAAACATTTAAGTTTTGCTCAGATACCTGTACACCTCTGTTAAACTTTCTTACTTCATACCGATAATATTGCAGTATAGAGTACAGTGTATATTCAAGGCTGACATATTGAAAAAGTTCCAAGTTTTAAAATCAATCCCTCTCTGCCAGGGTAGGTAATAATAGGAATTGATTATGTTACATTGCACCTTTCTTGGCTTTGAAGCACTTTATACTGGCGGGTGTGGGGGGGGCTCACCTTCACCGCTACCAATTTGGGGCCCTCACTTGGATGAAGAAAAGCTTGAGTCAATGTCTATGTTCAGAGGTACACATCGTTACAAATGCCCAGTTCATTTAGGTTGGAATGTTCAGAGTGCCTTATGTTTTGATTGGCTCTTTGTTCTTCATTAAAGTTTACTTCACATGATGCAGTGAAAGTTTCAAGCACTCAGTCCAAAAACCTTCACCGTTGTGCTTTTTATTTTCTGTTTTTCTCTCTCTTGCTCCTCTGTAAGTTTCTCGGAATTAGACGGGGAAAACCAAAAAGGAAAGGCGTGTTACATAAACGGCAGAAGGAAATCAGGAATAGGATTTTCTCATTAACAGGAGCGGACAGCTCAGTCTAGGGCTGTGTCCAAATCAGAGGCCTTTCTATTGCGCCCTGTCTCCTGTGTACAGTGTACTGTGTCTGGATCAGAGCCCTATCTACTGCACCCTGTCTCCTGCGTACAGTGTACTGTGTCTGAATCAGAGCCCTATCTACTGCGTCCTGTCTCCTGTGTACAGTGTACTGGCAGATGTGTGCTGTTTAATGTGCACTGTTTAGTACGCGACATGCAGTACTCAAAAAATATCCTCCATACTATTATCCAAACATACTGTTGAAGTGTCATAAGATGTCCCACCCTTGCTTGACCATGTCACGTTTTTTTTGTTGTTACTGAAGGAAAACGTCAGCGAAGCTGCGCCTCATTTTTTTTAAATTAGGCTTCACGTCATATTTATGTGACCAAAATTTTTGTGTATTTCTTGAAAAGTGTGCTCCCGAATATACTCAGCGAAACCCCAGAAGTAAGTGTATCATGCGGGGGTTTTAGGGAAACTATATTTAGAGAATATTTTGCCTACGTAACTACTTTCTCATCCTGTCTATTCAACAAGCCTGCCTAATAGTGTGGAAGGGCGCTGATTTGGGCACAGCCTAGCACTTCAGAGTTCACAGTGAGAAAGAGTGAGCCTTTTCCTGAGCTGTCCTTTCCAGGGAAGAGGGAGGAGCCAGTAGAGCAGCAGAGGATGACTGACAGGGGGTGTGCAGGGTTGTAGGGTAAAATGAGTTTCCCAGGTGTACGCGAGTTTCCGCAAACCTTTAAAGCTGAGAAAGGCTATACAGTGTATCAAATTTTGTCGCTGTATACCGAGTTTTGCTAATGAGTAGATTAGTCACTGTATTGTGAACCTGATTTTAAAACGATAGCTACACTGATGGCATGGTCTTTGCATCAAAGTGGATAAGAACATGAAAGTACAAAAACTACAAGCTCTGATTTAAGAAAAAAAAAACATGTGTACAGTATTTTGTGAGAGTAAGGCAATTCAAAGCATATGTGTTTTTGATTTCCTTTTGGTTTGTAGCACAATGGTTTAAAAAAAAACTGTGGGTCAGGGTTGTCTAGTTTTGATTTGTATTTTTTTGAGTTTTCTGTAACTATTCACATATACTGTATACTGAAAATAATTAGTTGCACTTACATAGACACGCATTTGTGGCTTTGTGTTTATTCATTTGCCCTTGCTTGCTAATGGCACTGCTAGTGACTGCTGAAAGGATTGCCTCTCAGAGGACTGGTAAATATCCAGTGCCATTTTGACTCATCATGGCTTTGGCTGTGGCGCTACTGCTCAATGCATTCCTCAAAGCTGCATGTAATCCCAGCCTTTCCTGGAAAAAGGGCTGAACCAGAAATGATGACCTCTGCCACGTCTCTCTACCCGTATGTACGTCTCGTATGGTCAACAAATCTTGCGTAAAGGCCAAGGCATAGTATGAGTGTCATTGTTTATAACCAGCGTAGCTCTGATATACTTTCTAAATCACTTCAGTGTTTATAATACCACCACTTGTTTTCTGTTGGAGAACAGAACAGCTCTTATTTCCTCCATTCGGTTCCTATTGAAACATTTTCAATAATGCACTCTGTTAAGATCTTTTGCTATGTTTGTAGCTTCCTGAGTTTGAAGGATTAATGATAGATAACTAATGTGTGTAAGACAGAGACACTTCTGGTATCTGTTTTTTATAATATGCATGTGATTATTATTATTATTATTATTATTATTATTACCATTATTATTATTTTTATTATATCTGTAATTCCCCCAAACTGAAATGGCATAAGTGTCAGTGTAACATAAGTGAGTTTGTTCTGCAGATTTTCAAATAGTAATTTGGAGGTGCCTAATTTGAAATTGTTAGCCATAAATATATGAATTTTCTTGAGTGAGTGTGTGTCTGCATCATCATTGACTTGTATGTGTGTGTGAAACTCCTGTAATATTAATGTAAAATACTTGAATTTATTACTCAAAAGACACACTAGAGAATTAGTTTGTACATTTACAGGTTGGTTATGTTGTTATTGCTGAAGCAATGGAAAGTCTAATGAACTATGCACAATATGGTGTTTTGTGGATTTATGGGAATTTTTCTGAATAGCAGCCATGAGAACTGGACTGCTTGAACTTTGACCCTGGAGAGTAGGCTAAAGCCCCCACCATCACCACCGGCACTGGGTGCGTCCCAATATACTTCACTCCTCACCTCCTTTCCTCCATTTGCCTCCTACTCAGAAGTATGCAATACAGCCTGTACATTTAAAGTACAAGTAGCCGCAAGTACAGTATACAATGTAGCTGACATTGCGGTTTGTGTCAAGACATTAATTAATATGTAACCATTAATATGTAATCAGAAACATTCGATTAAAACACAAAGATCTGTTTCCGGGGCACGGAGGAGAGGATGTGGTAGTGGAGGAAAGGAACATTTTTTCGACTATTGGGATGCACCCTATGTCCACATTTCCCTTTGGGTCTCTGACGGGCATCCAGACAGGAAGTGAGTCATAACTTTTCACATTTGTGTCATTTTTCCGCTTAGTTTTGATAGATTTCTGAGAACTGATAGATGCAGAACGGTTTGGGCTAAATCGTTTTAATAAGCAAAGGTTTACTTTACACAAAGCTTTGTAGTGTTCCAATGATGCTTATGCAATATGCAGCTGAATAATATCTTATGTTTACTGAAGGAATTATGGCAAATATTTACCCAACTCAAAAGATGTATTCCATAGCACCCAGACTGAACCATAACACGCAGGATGCATATTGCTTTATTAGAGGACTTTAAAGGGTAAGTTCGCTATTTTGGACCTTGGACCCTATTTGCGGTCCGTCTTCCATGAACCTGACCCATGAAGTCCATTTTTTCGCTGATCGGTCCAGTATTGAGTTCGGTACAGATTTTCTGTAGGCTCTCACTGGGCTACAATAGAAGTCAACGGGGCAATTAGAAATGTTATGGAAAAACAACGATAAATGTGCTTTTATAGCTCAGTGTGTATTCTTACGGTCTCAGTATGCTCTCCTGTGAAATGTAGGCTATCGCAAACGCAAACCGAACGTTGAAACAACAGTTCCATTTGAAACATAACTATTTCTCCGACCGCACTACCTCGCACTGTAAACTTCCGCAGTCTAGCTACGTTGTAGAGAGGCCGCTTGAAAAGCAGTTGATCACAAATCCTGACCTCCCGTTGGAGTTTACTAGCTAGTAGCCTACAGCAGAAATATTTGTAACGCAGTGTTTGTAATCATCATTTGTAATAATTTATCACAGCAATGGTGCGCGAATGTGCAGTCCCCGGTTGTGGGAATAAAATGTCTGGACGCTCAAATACCAGTTTTCACAGGCTTCCGTTCTCTGACCCAGAAAGATTGAGACTTTGGCTGGTTGTCTTACGGATCGACATAAACACTCCAGTCAATCAACTCCGTTTGGCAGACTCGCGAGTTTGTGGAGCGCATTTCGACGATACTGATTTCTGTAACCGCAAATCAGAAGCAAAACACTGGTGGCTAAAGAACACAGCTGTTCCTCGTGTCGGACCTGCAGCACTATCAAGCACCGGAGCGGAGGTGAGTTATATTTAGCTATAACGTTACTAAAAATTTTTTTTTTTTTTTGAGCGCGTCCTCTGACCCAGCACTCATACCAACTAACAAAATCCGAGCATGACATAAGTTGGTTTCTTGAACGTTTCCGACAGTTTTGTTACATCAACTATAACAATTACAATTTACAATTCTATAATGTTTATTCTATAATGTTTTATTTACAAATGCTTGACGCATGGTGTCCTGTCCAAAGTTCTCATCTATCACATATCTGTTGGCAGTCATAGTGTAATGGTAATCAATGGAGATGATCCAGTGTCATCCACGGATACATCCAGGTTTTCAATGGCATTCGGTAGCAACAGATCCCACTCCCTACAACACAAACTTTCCTCCTCTCTGGGCATCTGCTTGCACCTCTTGCAAGAACACCAAAAGTCCCCCGAAATTCTTGGTCTAGCCTCGGCAGCAACTTCGGATAACATTACCAGCGCAACTTCAGCCTCTCTCTCTTCTCTTGCTCTCTTATCATCCATCTCTTGTAGTTCCGTGTCCGTGTATTCTGGCTCAAATCTGTAGCCAGTAACGTCAAAGTCAAAATCGAATTCTTCGTCTTCGTAATCATTATAGTCATCCATCATCCAAGTTTTTTTGTGGAAATTGTAGCCTACGTTGCTGCAGGTAAACAAACGCAGACTGCTCACCTAGATAGTTTCGTAAACGGCCGGTACACCTTCCCGCTCCCCTACCCCCGACACATAGTACTCCGCGGGAGCAGCGAAAACAAGCAACAGAGAAATGCTTACTTCCAAGCCATGCCAAGCACGTAAAAATGTTCGGATTGAGATACATTTCACAGGAGAGCATACTGAGACCGGTAACAATACACCCTGAGCTTCCCGTCTCATTTATTGTACATGAAAGCACATTTATCGAACATTTCTAATTGCCCCGTTGACTTCTATTGTAGCCCAGTGAGAGCCCACAGGAAATCTGTAGCGAACTCAATACTGGACCGATCAGCGAAAAAATGGACTTCATGGGTCAGGTTCATGGAAGACGGACCGCAAATAGGGTCCAAGGTCCAAAATAGCAAACTTACCCTTTAACGTTTGTGGAGTTTACTTGTTATGCTTGATTTTATATTGTCTCTGAATTTTATTCACTTTGTCTGTTTAGTTTATGTGAATTATGTTTGCCCTTAAATTGTTCTAGATATTGTAATTTTGAATACAAATAGCTGTAGGCAATCAAATACCAGTTATAAGACGGAATATATAAGAAGTTACTCCATAAAGCTAAACTTACACATTATGTCAATACATAAATGCAGTTTGTCTGCCTTTTCAAAACATTGTTCATAATTTGCAATCTGTGCCACAATCTAGACTCAAATTATGTAGCCCAGTAAAAAAAAAAAAGACAGAGAATTGCTATGAACAGATAAAAATACAAAAGAGAAACAAAAATAATATAAACGGATCCACTAATTACACCGGCCTTTACTTATAATATCCACGATGTGCGTCACAATATAGAAATGGCTTCTATATTTTCATGCATATCAATGTTATTTTATATTTTAAGAGTTAAGAGTTAAATGTTTCCAAGCCCACCATGGAAGATTGTAATGACATTTAGAACTCCTATTGAAGATACACCTATAAAGTACCTATAAAGTGAACTCACAGATCTCAATGTGCTTTAAGGTCATATGCTCACTATGCTGTAGAATCAGTGTAACATATTTAAAGTGATATATATATATATACATACATATATATATTAGTGTTTAGGGGTTTACTAATCAGTTACAGTGGCAACATGTATGCAAATCGTGTTCCATGTTATAGCTTACATGTGAACATGCAGCACCGTACCACATCATAATGCGCTCCAACCTCCTTAATTGAAAATCACTGCAAGTCATTTGTGTGAAGTTAAAATCAAACATTCCCAACTGTCGTTTGCCAGCCCACAGCAAACACAATGATGTGTGTGCTGTGTGGGCGTCGCTTAGCGCAGGCACATGCTCAGTAATCTCCCACATGTTTTACATTCATCCTCCAAGGCAGAAAAAAAAAATCATTTGGATTCAGTGAAGTATGTAAATAAAAATGATCATATATAACTGGAAGGAGTCAGCCAGGACATGCTCAGTTTGACTAGACTGAACAATGTTTTCCTCTTGGAGGAAGAATTTGCTGAATATATTATTCCAGTTCTTCAGATGGTGTGAAGTTGGCGTCTGTAGTGGTGGGAGGGTTTCAATCGGGTCATGAAATTAACTTTTTCACCCATCGGCCAGAGTGGCTTATGGATTCTAAAAATCACTAGCCATTTTCAACAGTTTACCAGCCACATTACCTTTTACAATATAACACAACCTGGTTGGCTATCTGCCAAGGTGGCTGCTAGAGTAGAAAGAAAATCTTACCAGCCACAATCAAAATTTTGCCATAATTTGTCTGGTGGCAAGTGTTAATTCCACACCCTGGTTTCAATCTTCCAGGTCGACAGCATGTTGATTGGGCACCTGTAAAGTAGAAGTGGATTCTGAGTACAATAACTCACTTGTGACAGTGCAGGAAAAAATGGCATTGATTCCATGTGAATTAGGAATACTAATCCCTCTACGTAATCCCTCTCCCTTCCCCTGGTCAGAAAAGTGAGACACAGTGAGAATGGTTGCCTGGTCTGATTGGTTCTACCGTGATTTCCTCAGTGTTATACTATAGGTCAGTGTTTAAGTTGGCTGGAATTGCTGACTCCTATTTCAGAGTTAACCACTCCAGATTATGATTCATCAGAATAAGCCATTGGTTTATTAGCAAAGGAAGCTGGGCGGACTTATCTCACTTCAGAGTATCAACCTGGTCAGGCTGCCAATCAACTATCATAGGGGGGGATTTCGTGGCATAGCCTCTAGAGCAGAGGTGGGCAACGAGGGCCGTATACGTTTCTGGTTTTCATGCCAACTTCTGGCCTTAATTACCTGATTAGCCCTAATATTTACGCCATCTGACATTTTAGCTACAATTCTTAATAAGCGCATGAATGACAGCCGAAGACTTCTTGTGTCCCTATATGAAACATTTTAATGTGATCTAATCTACCAGTGTTGGTGTAAACAGCCAATTAGCTCATTTAGCTGGGGTAATTGGTGGGAACAAAAACCTGCACACACACACCGGAATTGCCCACCCCTGCTCTAGAGCACCACCCACAGGCTCATTGCGAGCCACGATGTCGGCGGTTTGAATCCGGCCCCGCGACCTTTGTGGCACGTCTCGCTCTCTTGCTCCCATTCGTCCTGTCTCTCGACACTGTGCTGTCCGAGAAAAAGCTGGAAACCCCCCCCCCCCCCCCAAAAAAAAAAATCATGTTATGAGCCTGATAAGTGAGGGTAAACGGGAGGTGACACTTTGCAGACTGTGTTAAGGATGGGTTTGGGTCTATGGACCTCCGCTTCATTTCAGTTTATGCTGCCCTATACAAACAATTGAAGAACTGAAAATTGTTTAACTTTTTTTTTTTTTATGGAGAATGAGCATTGTCGATGTTGCGGTTGTCATAGAGCTGGACAGTTGTCATAGAGCTGGCCTTGCAGCAGTGACTTTCTGAAATGCCAAAACAGGGACCGGACAGGAAGCCGCCCCTTCCATGCTTATTTTGTGTGAGGAATGATGGGTAATTACCGGGAAGCTCTGTTTTCAGTTTGCCCAAGTGCAGGAGTACACAATGCCTAGCTGTGAAAGCCTTCCACACACGAATCCTGTCTGTCTCAGGAGGACCTTTCTGGAAAGCCTCCAGTGCTTAATCCTCACCAGCTGTTTAAGAGATTTTATGAAGAAGGGAAAAAAAACTGCTGTATATATAATGGTGACGCTAACATGACAGGAGAGAAAACAGGAAAGGCTGCTGCTCTGGTCCTGTGGGCTGTTCATATCTCTCGCTTTGAAGGAAGGAGTCCCATCGGGGCATCTCTTTTTCACATCATTTATGATAGTGGTACTGTATTTGTCTGTCATACACATCACATTCATAGGAATGCACATTTGTGTAGATATTGGCTCTCATGAAGGCATTGAAATTAGCCTTATAGGATGCCTAGTGGATTTCTTTTCAGTGTTAGTTGAGTTTGAATTTACAAGTGTTTGTTTTCAAATTGCATTAGCACCAGTAAATTAGAAACATATGCGGCTAAATATAGCATGTTCAACTTCCTGTTAATTGGCTCCGTGCATTCCTTCACCCTTCTGAGATGTGTTTGAATGGAATGAGCAGACCAAACGAAAGGCAGGTCTGTATCAAAGTTCTGCCTTCCAGGCTATTTTTGAGTCTGTTTATCAAAGTCAAACCCCCAAGCTGAAAACCTTACGTGTTAAAAAGTAAAAGGAACATGTTCACACAAAATTGAAAATGGCTTTCCCAAATAAGTGTGTCTGTTGCCCCCATTGAACAATTACAAAACGACAGTAAACAAAAATCCAAGCCGTCACTCTCTGACTTGCACGCTTAATTGTTGGAGTTGGGGTTGATGTCTCATGCTCCACACAATGTAAAATCAGGCAGTCTAGTGTGTCTCATCTGCAATTTAGGAGACAAATTACGATTTAGCGCTCCAAAATAAACAGATGAACACAAGCGTGTTGTTCTTCCCACAGCAAGCTGTTCATCTATCACTGCCATGGTGTACGGTTTTAATTTTGAGATATAAGTATAAGCTGTAAGTACCGCTACAATACTCAAAAATAGATTTTATAATGGGACATAACTGATTTGTTTGCATGTCAAATGTTGGTGACATCCAAATTAGTGACAATCATTTTAGTGATTAATCATTGTAGGGTTGTACGGTAATTAAAATTTTGTTCTCGTAGTCAAACACAAAATTAAAATGTCCCTCCACTGTCAGCATGTTCTATGCCATTTTTCCCCTAGCATGCCCAATTGGCTACGCCTTGTGTGCGATCACAAGCCTTTCATCATTCAATTGGACCACATGAATATATAGGCAGAGCTTTAGAGTATTTGCCTTCCAATCTGCACTAATCTGAAACTGGTGAAAATAAGGCAGGGATATGTCTTTGGATAACTGTGACTTGTCATTCCGCATGGAGGGAGTTTTGAGTTAACGGTTCTCAGGTTGTATTCAACTGCTGTTTGGCTCCAACATGGGAGGTTAAGCACTGTTTGACACAGAGATAATTAATATTATTAAGTAAATATCTTCAGTGATATTGTTTTACATAATACATAATCAAGTTTAAGACATATAACTTTGTTTGACCGTTAAAGTTTTCACCTGGGACACACTTAGCTTTGCAGAAACTTTATATAATCATACTGCAGAGGCCTGGAGAAAGCCTGTATTTAATTTCTAAAGAAAACCGAACTCGAAATCAGAATCCCCAGGTCCACTTTGCTAAAGTTTTCTTTTTTTTTGTTGACCCATCTCTCTACTGTAAATGTAGTGACATTTAAACCAGTTTTTTTCTGCTCAGTCCTCACACAGGGCAGATTAATGATTTGTCTGGTGTGCATTTGTCTAGTGTACATTTGCTATTTGTTGCTCCTGTGAGCTGGTACATTTGTCTGAAGAGGGCCTTTGTGTTTTTTTTTTTTTTTGTGGGAGCGCATTGTTAAAATAAATACAATTTCGACATGCTTTGTGTTTTCAGGCCAAGGTCCGGGCTGTACCTCTGGTCTCCGCTTTTAGCAAGCCGTCTATCATTTAAAATAAATAGGTTCTGGCGGATGCTGGCTGCAGTAAGTGGTATCATGACTAAAATAATACTTTCCCATGACCTCATAATTGTAATTTGTAATTTGAAAAATGCTATGTAATCAGAATCATAATTTAATAGTTATGTTGTACATAAAGAACAAATAGTTTTTCTTCAATTCGCTTTTTTTTTTTTTTGCAAAATATGTGGAGGGCAGAGTTTCACCCATGACCACAGGCAGAAGGACTGGATGGTATAAAATTCAAGGGGGTATGGTAGAGATTTTGGTTTCTTTGTCCTTGAAAGTGCTTTGATACTTGATTTGTGTACGTAAACCTGGTGTTTATGTTCGATCGTTATAGGGCTCGGTGCATTAGCATGACACCTGGCCACAGTGCACAGTCAGGTCAAAGGTCAAGGTAAACTTTATTATCCCAGAATAGGGAAATTCAGGAAGGGGGGCGAAAGAGGCCCAGTGGAATGAGCGGCTGGAAGGTTCTAGGTTTTTACAGGAAACGCTGTATTCCTGCAAGTTAGGTCCAATGAGTCGGGCAGGTGAAAGAGGCCCAGCACATATTTGAGTAATGAGTTCAGTCGAATCATTACATTACAGCCATTTAGCAGACACCCTTACCCATGAGCAGCTTACGCAGTAGTGTCCATTTATACCGCTGGATATACAGTCAAGCCGGAAAGTCTGCACACTCCTTTCACCTTCTCCACGTTTTATTACATTACAGACTTATACTACAATAGATTGAGTTCATTTTTTGCCTCAAACATCTACACACAATAGCCAATAATGACGAAGTGAAAACAGGTTTTTAGAAAATATGAAATTTAATTTTACTGACAAAAATAGGTTATTTAGGGGTTACATATCTGTACACACCCTTAGCCTAATACTTGGTTGCTGCACCTTCGGCAGCGATTACAGCTTCAAGGCGTCTTGGGAAAGAAGCTACGAGCTTGGCACACTTGTTTCTGGACATTTTTGCCCATTCCTCTTGGCATATCCTTGCAAGCTCCGTCAGGTTGGATGGGGAGCGTCGGTACACAGCCATTTTCAGCTCTTTCCACAGATATTCAATTGGATTCAGGTCTGGGCTCTGGCTGGGCCACTCAAGGACATGCACAGACTTTCTCCGAAGCCACTCCTTTGTTCTCTTGGCTGTGTGCTTCGGGTCGTTGTCATGTTGGAAGGTAAACCTTCGCCCCAGTCTGAGGTCCAGAGCGCTCTGGAGCAGGTTTTCTTCAAGGATCTCGGTGTACTTAGCTGCATTCATCTTTCCCTCTATCAGGACTAGTCGTCCCGTTCCCGCTGCTGAAAAACATCCCCACATCATGATGCTGCCACCGCCATGCTTCACTGTAGGGATGGTATTAGTCAGGTGATGAGCGGTGCCTGGTTTCCTCCAGACGTGACGCTTGGTATTCAGGCCAAAAAGTTCAATTTTGGTTTCATCAGACCAGAGAATCTTGATTCTCATGGTTTGAGAGTCCTCTAGGTGCCTTTTGGCAAACTCCAAGCGGGCTGTGATGTGCCTTTTACTAAGGAGGGGCTTCCGTCTGGCCACTCTACCATAAAGGCCTGATTGGTGGAGTGCTGCCTGGATGGTTGATCTTCTGATAGGTTCTCCCATCTCCACAAGGATACGCTGGAGCTCTGTCAGAGTGACCCTCGGGTTCCTGCTCTGACATGCACTCTCAACTCAACTGTGGGACCTTATAGGTGTTGGCAATCCCCAATCATGTCCAATCAATTTAATTTATCACAGGTGGACTCCAATTAAGTTGTAGAAACATCTCAAGCAGTATCAGTGGAAACAAAATGCACCTCAGCTCACTTTTGGGTGTCATATCAAAGGGTGTGCACACTTGTGTACATATGATATTTTACATTTAGATTTTTAATAAATTAGCACAAATGTCTAAAAACCTGTTTTCACTTTGTCATTATGGGCTATTTTGTGTAGAATTTTGAGACAAAAAATGAACTCAATCTATTGTAGAATATGTCTGTAACGTAATAAAACGTGGAGAAGGTGAAAGGAGTGTGCAGACTTTCCAGCTTGACTGTATACTGAAGCAATGCAGGTGAAGTAGCTTGCTGAAGGGTACGATGGCCGTGTCCTATCTGGGAATCGAACAACATTCCATTCGGTTGTTAGCCCAATTCCTTAACCATTACACTGCCGCCCATATCTGTTGGCTCGCACTACTGTTCCGTAAGTGTAGACCAAAGGCATTGATTGGCTGGCAGATTGCACTGCTTGCTTTAGCACAGTGACTGAAGAACAGCTGGAGAACAGAAATGACAAAATACTAAATTTCCCTGTTGAACTATATGGAAAAATAAGTCAGGAGAAGAAAGCCTTCAAGTTATCCATCCATATCTACAGCAGAGTGATGGTTTGAGGCTTGTTTGATATGTCAGACCCTTGATGACTTAGAGCCATTTTGCCAACCATGTGTTCCATACTGTTCCAGTGTAATTTACAGCTAAATCTAGTCCCACCCCCCAAGTCCCATAGAGATCCATTCAAATGCAGAGACGTTATAGTATCGCTTGTAAGAGTACCAGAAAATAAGATATCAAGAGTCTTTTGATGTTGTTGGGTCACAGACATCAGGAAGTCATGGCATGCAAAGGACATTCGACCAAATAATAAAAATGATTATATTTTGTTTATTACTTATATACTTATATACTTTATTCTATATATAAATGCAGGGGTGCCAATAATTGTGGCACACATGGTTTTGTTAAAAATAATTATTTCTTGATGAGGGATTTTTTTTTTCCTCATAATAAATTTGTTTGGATTAGTTTGGATTTTTCTCATTTTATTCAGTGTGAGATAAGCTAATTCACCAAACGGTTAATTTTTTATAACCATTTTTACTCATCTTTACCAGGGGTGCCAATAATAGTGGAGGGCACTGTACATGTGTGTATTGCATTGCTCTCAGTTGCTTTTGCAATGTGCCTTGTTTAAAGAGATACCAAGATTTGAAATTCCTCAGTATATTGCTGTTTAACATAAACGTGCAAAACATTAAAAAAGCATTAGGCTTTTTGGTCAGGATCTTTTTTTCTTCTGCATCATTTGAATTCAGTCAATATGGTTGTGATTTTCTCAGATTATAGGAATCCAAGAACATCAAGATGCAATTTACAAAAGTGCCAAAATCACTTTCTGTTCCCGTTCAGCAGATTATTGAAATGGACATTAGGTTCTTTGTGTAATGAAAGCAGTGTTAGTTTTGGGAATTCCTTATTTTATTGGATGAAAGAGGAAGAGGAAGAGAAGAGATTGAGGATATAAAGTTTTGCATGCAACAGGCTGAAGGAAAACCTTTTCAAAGATATTTTGTGTGTGTGTGTGTGTGTGTGTGTGTGTGTGTGTGTGTGTGTGTGTGTGTGTGTGTGTGTGTGTGTGTGTGTGTGTGTGTGTGTGTGTGTGTGTGTGTGTGTGTGGGAGCGTGAGTCTGTGTTTGTGTCTGTGTGCTTGCACATGTGTATTAAGCTGGAAAGATATCAAGGTGCATTGAGTTTTACTAGCTTGCTGTTGCAACACTCAACACTTGTAAAATGACTTTCTCTGTCACTGTTGGATATTACCGTGTGTTTCCAATCCAGCGTAGATGCAATGGAAGTCCTTGTACTGGTTTTAAACACTGTTAGCAGGTTAAAGTCTGCCTGGGTTTCATGCATAACTGCACAACACTGAGAACACGATGCTCTGCACAAGCTACATGGCAATAACCACACCGCATCTTGAGCATGGTTTTAACAACCTGTGTCCGTGAGGTCAAGGGTCACCCGTTGGCGGGAAGACGACCCCGTTTGGCGCATTACTCCTCTGCTGCTGTCACGTTATGGGCTCTGCACCTCAGCGCAGTCCGCTGGCCGTTTTCCCCCCAAACGAGGGGGCTCCTCTTGGTCATTCAGTAGTTCTAGGCTAACCGCAAAGTGGGGTCACTTTAGCCCTGACGGTCCATTAGGACTGTACCTCCTTTTATTTGCATTGATTTCATAGCTTCTTATTGTAGAAACTTGTCTGTGTTTTAGAAAATGTGTTTCATTATTTTTTTTCCTCGAAGCGACTCAGAGAAGACTCTTAATTGGCGGCGTACACAGCCGATGAGTGGAACCGATGACTCGTCCGCCACGGAAGGTTCACGCGGCGCAGGCCGCTTTTGATGTCTGATCTTTCGCTGCCATGGCAACGTTAGGCAGACTTCAGGCAACGTTTGTGGAAAGTTTACAGGTCGTTAGCATTAAGAGCTCTGCCCGTGCAGTGTAATGATTCATCAGTTCATAATGCCTGTCTCCAATTTTTGATCTTGGTTTGACAGTGAGTGTGGCACTCCTGTATGAAGCACTGTGGGTTAATAAATGAGATGCCGTGACTCAGTACTTGGAATGACTTCCGAGTGTTTTTATCGTCCGGTGGAGACTGTTTATTCATCTGCAACTAATTATCTTTATCACTGGAATAATTCCACACACTTTTATATACTGTGTTAAAAGGTGTATATTTTATTTATGGTACTTTTATATGTGTGAATTTAGCAGATATTCTTATCCAGAGTGACTGTTTCTGTGTAGTTCTTTCTGAAGAGCGCTAAGTGTTCAGCGCTAATATTTTGGTGGCAAATCTGCCTCCCCAAACGAACTCCACAGTGTCCCCGGTTCAGCATCCGATTATTTACAGGATGCCTTTCAGAATTTGCCAAAGGGCAAAGGTACCTATGGGGGTTTGCTTCACGGTTGGTTTGATCTTGCTATTATGAAGACAGCTGTTTTCAATGCATTAGAATAGGATCATGAGCTCATAGGAAGTACAGATCTAAAAAAATAAAATAAAATGAACCGACGCACTACGGTATCACAGCCAAAAGCACTAGATTGTAAAATGTTAACTTTGTTATCTTTCTTGTTCTGTTTTTTAAGATGTCTCAGAATTTCGGCTGAAAGCCATCCTCGCCATAAGGACGTTAGAGGCTAAGTCCACCTGGTCTGTCAGCGAGGTGATTGGACAGAGTTCTTGGAAGCGATTTAACCTGCTGAATGTAGAGCGTAGCAATCATAAAGAACGGACAGAGATAGGAAGCAGTGTGCTACCTTATACGTCAGTACATTACTCCACTTTGATTGGAACTGCTGTGGAACTGTGATATCCACCGGTCATCATATTATTTTTAATGAAAGTTGACTGAATCCCAACAGTAGTAATATAGCATAGAAAGCCATAACCAGATCTGTCTATGCTTTGCCCTGATCATCTATGGATAAGTGAAAATTTCAAGTCTCGATTATTTTTTTTTTAACAAACAGCTTTTTAAAAAAATGCTCATTTATTTAACTGGAATACATCAAATTTCAATGCAAACGAATGAGCTTCAGCCTTGAAAGTCACCGAGACAGACTTCCATACGAGCCAGCTGCCGACATCTTTGTGAGGGGGTGTAATAAGAGCGCATGTTTCTAATGCAGTCTCCTGAAGCATTCGGCTCTGGGGCCAGATGTGTTTATGTGGGCTATCCTGAAGGGCAGTAAAGAACTTAGTCTCACTGAGTCATGCAGGGAATCTTTGATCGTTCCAGTACACACGATAAATGTCGCACATTTTATCATAGAAAAATAATAATCATACACAATACTTGCTGTGAAGTATGTACTGTTTATTGATATTCAAAGTGACCTCCTGTATATCAGATGTAAATGTCAGAGTTCTTTTATAACTTTGTCAGATGGCTGATGAACACATAGTTACTATAGAGATTCATACAGCACAGTGCTGTTAGAAAACACAGCCACATTACAGTGCTACTACAATATCATTACAGTGCCTAGTTAGAAAGTTATATTGACATCATAAAACAGAGCAATTCCTTGTTTCTCCATTTTTGCCATTTTGTCAAGTTATGAAATGTAATAAAACATTTTTTCTCATTTACTGAAAAGTTGTCACCTCGGAGATACAAGACCTTTCTATGACGCTGACAAAAGACAGCGCGGTTAGAGAGCACAGCCATATGCACAAGCACTGTACTGTTACCGAACACAGTTATATACAACATAGTGCTCTTAGTATTTTTTTTAGAGCACAGTACTGTTACAGAGCACAGCTATACAAAATGCAGTATCATTGCAGAGCACAGTCATATATCCTACAGTGCTGTTAGAGAGTATACAGTAATAATTAAAGTACATTTGTGTTGGAGAGCCCTGTCATATACAGCGCAGTAACATTACAGAGGGCGGAGATATGGAATAAGATACTACAGGAGAGACGACAGAGACAGCTGGCATTCATAATTTTATACCCGTTGGCTGAGGCAAAATCTTTGTTCCAGATAAATACATGAGGTCTTTTGTTTCAGAATTACTAACAAGGCAATTCCTGCCTTTCAGAACAGGAGAAATGATATGCCAAGGACGATTTCTATGCATGTCACGTAGATTGCTAGGTATTTTGAAGGCCCTATTATGAACGGTCTTCTTTTTTTTTTTTTGCAGCTGCCATGGAGGGGCAGATCAATGGAGGAGAAGATTTCTTTCAGAAGGTAAGAGCATCGCGTTCTCTCACACGGGACGGTCCAGTATCCCCATCACATGTCTTAAAAACATAAGCTACCAACATGGACAATTTATTGTCCGTGCATGTAACCGAACTTTGGAAGCTGTCGAAACATCGAAGGTGGCCATTTTAATTCGTCCCTCCTCCACGTGCCAGAGTTTGATGAGAAACAGAGGCTTGGATACTCTTTGTGAAAATAGCTCCAAAAAATGTCAGGGGTTTACTTCTAATGATGAGTGTGGAATTAGGAGCCTCGACAATGAAACAGAAGGAATAATGACCGGCGTCCGTCTACTGCGGAAATATCCCCTGCTTGGTGTCTGATGTGAGCAGGTCATTTTCTCTCTTTCTGGTCTGGCCAATGCGTGAGGCCCGACCGGCTCAACTTGGTCCCAGTGCTGCGCCTGAAGCATTGGAGGACTTTTCTTCTTGGAGTAAGCCGTGGAAATCAAACCTCACCCTGTTTCCTTCACTATCCTGGGTTTTGAAACGGGGACTTTCTGGCTGAGTCTAATTGGCACAGAGGGAGAATATCTAAAGAGGCAGACAGGACACTACAAGTGTGAGGTGAGAGGGGGAGGCAGTGTAGTATATTGGTTTCTAGTAGACTGGCCTTGTAACCAAAAAGCTTCACGTTCAATTCCCAGGTACTGCCATTGTATCCTTGAGCAAGGTACATAACCTGCATTGCTTCAGTAAATATCCTATTTTTACTACATAAAAAATGCTAATAAATGCTAAAAGCTGTGCAAGTTATAGTTACATAGCATCCCTTTATATGCAGCTGTGAGATATGAGATATGATATGAGAGTCTGCTAAATTCCGGTAACACGTAAGACTCACTATCGGTAGCCCGGGCTCAAATAAGCCAAGCCTTCAAAGGAGAGCCAAGGAAGCACTTGGAAAAAAAAAAGCAAAGACGGGGTTGACTTCTTCGAAGAAGCTGATCTCAAGGGGCTCGGTGGAGCATGTTAATGTTAAATCAGTCGGGTTATCTTATTTCATTGATAGTTTTAGAGAGGTTGGAGATGTGGTCGTGTGGAGAAAGTTGCGCAACGGTTTGTCACGTGCTCTTTATCACCAACCTTTTTTACAACAAGGTATTGGTAATGGTAATGATAGGTTTTTGATAGGTTTGATAGGCAATGATAGGTTTTTACTTTAGTGCAAACCACATTACTATTAATATTTATCCGTACTTTGGATAAATGGCTTTTTTTTTGAGCACATCTTCCATTTCACTACAACTCATCTTTTGTGTTGTTAAATTTTTTTTTTTTTTAATGTCGACCAAAAATACAACGCAGAATACAAGGCAAGGGTGAAATCTCTAAGCTGCGTATTGGATGATCTGTATAGCTGTACAGCTGATTTACCCACAGCTTACTGTGAACTACAGTCAACGTCCATTACTAGGGATAGCTGCTACATTATGGGAAGGATGTGCTTTGTCTTTGTCTGTTCTGTAGTGATCTTGATGACGTCTCTGTATGCACTTATTGTACGTCGCTTTGGATAAAAGCGTCTGCTAAATGAATGTAATGTAATGTATAGAGGCCAGTCCTGATTCTTGCCAAGGCAGCCTGGCCTGTCCTGTGGTAGCACTGGGAGAAACGTGACTGGTTTTGCTGATAGATTGCATTGCACCCTATAGTTACACACAGAAATGGTAAAAAAAAAATAAAAATCCTTTCTGTCATTTTTCCCAGTATTTTCTTGAATCTTGTAGAAAAGCTTTATGGAAGTGGGCATGTGTGAAACATCAAAATGGAAGTGAAGAGTTGATCACAGTGCAATCACATGTTTATATGCGATTGTAACTGTTATTTTTTAAATAGGGTATTTATATATGTGCACTGACATACTGTATATAATCTATACATAACCTTTTGATTCAAACAGAACTTGGTACATTAAATATTTGACTGTGTAAATCTAAGCACATACAGTAGATGATTGATAAGTCTTACTGATATGCATTGTTGCTGTAAGGGTGGTTAATTCTTCTTTGGTTGAGCTATGATTCCCTGTCTGTCTTGACCCTAACTTTTTTTTCCCTTAAGCACACAATTAAAGGGGAATCAATCATTTGACCTCAGTTGACATGAGTGACTTGGGTGTCAAATGATTTGAAATTGAAGTTCTGATGTATTTACATTATTCCTTAAATAAACACATCCAGCCTTCAGTGAGAGAGAGGGAGCTCACGTGTGATAGTTTCTTATGCATCTGACACAGTTTTACTGGAGGGCGTTTGAAGCTCTTGATGTCAGCGGGACAATGGTATAATTCATTCTGCTTCAATCCTGTGAAAGAAGATTATTTTCCCACCAAATGCTGAAACGAGGTCCACAAACTCCAGAGAACAGAAACGGTATCACTGCCGGGCAGCTATTTTGGGGCGTGCCTATCGCCTGGGACATTTAAAGTCGGTTTTTCCCGGCTCGCGCACCCCTTTCCCAAGATGTTGAACTCTACAAACTGAGTGGCTCTTATTTCTTTTTGTTCTCGTCCTATTCCGTTGTTTTTCTGAGCATAAACTGAGCTTAATTACGGGCCGAAAGAAGAGCGAAACATTTCTCGCATTGAAATGATGTTATTACAGCTGCAAGTTCCCTTACACTTGTGTACTTTGAGCGCCTGCCCGCTTGTGTCCACAGCCAGTGTACAGAGCACGTTTCACACTGTTACTTTAAAACAAGTCTGCATTAGGTAATATAAGGCTCAATTAAAATGGTGGGAAAGCCACAAACAAAGAATAGTTTACATTTATAGCATGCAACAGAGTATAGGAGCCGACTCTGCGTAGGGAACTGAAGAGATTGCAGGTTTGATTCCCAGATGGGGCAGTGCTGTTGTACACTTGAGCAAGGTACTTAACATGAGCAGCAACAGTAAATGTCCAGCTGTGTAAATTAATTGTATGCTAAATGTAAAACTGTGTAACTACCCAGTGAGCAAAAGCCGGAATCGACGACTAGGGGGGGAAATCTAGGTTGAGAGACATTTTGACGTAAACGGACCAGGGGTTAACCCCAATATCGCTCAGGTTTTACCCGGATACAGCCTGGCTGCATCCTAGGCTGTGTTCGGAATGGCTCACTCATTCACTCCCTCCCTATACACTACTTAGGGAAATCTACATAGAGCACTAGATAGGGATTCACTGGTGAAAGGAGGAGATGATTTCAGACACTAGTCACTACCGTTTCTGAGCAGGTTACTTAGCAAGGCGCGACGCTTGCGTGAGAGGTCACCGGCTTGGTGAGAAAGCATGCAAGAAACGGTAAAAAAGTTTTTTTTTAAATTATTTTGAACAAGGGTTTTGTTGTCTCGTTGTAGGTAGATAGGTGAGTTAGGTAACTAGGTAGCTAGCTAGCTAATTAAGTTGCATTTTTCATTAAACAGTAATAATTGTTAAATTAAAAAAATAGTTAACACTGTAATATATTTAATCTACCACGTTTATTTATATTTCGGTTATAAAGCCAACTAAACTGATTTAATATAGGCTACAAGATGAAACTTACATTTGTAGACCAGCGCAGGCTCAGCCGTCACCATCTTCACAAAAAAAATGTCTCTGGTGATGTAGTGTACATCGTTTGTACCCTACATTTTGTGGTGCATTGTGGGGGATATTGAACTATTTAGGGTGTCAAATTTGACATTTTGAATTTTGGACACCCTACAAAATGGCCGATACCCTAAATAGTGCACTATATAGTGAATAGGGAGCGATTCCGAACACAGCCCTAGTTGACTTAGACCTAGTTGACCTAGAATACTTTCACTTTTCAATCAAATGTAGCTGGGTTTTCACCTGAAAGCCGAGACGACCGACTTTTCACCACAAAAATGTTCACTGGGTAGCTTTGGATAACTGGGTATGTGCTAAATACTGAAATGTAATGTAATGACTGTGTGGTCAACACACAAGGTCCCAACAGCACTACACAAAGCCTGACCACGAAACAGAGGCAAATTAAACACATTATACACGCTCTTTTGAAAGTAATGACAGTTTGAAAAGTTGTTCCAGTTGTGAAAACTTGAAATATGTGGAATCATGGATTGCAGTAAAACTGTTCAAAATTATACAGCCTGATACTGCTAAGGAAGTTTTCATTTATGAAAATTAATCACATTTTAATCAGAGAAACATTGTTCTTTGATTAGAAAAAATCATTTTAACTATATTTTGTCTTGTAGTGATAGAAGAGTGAGCGAATCATTCATGTGATAACAGGTAAAGGCTAATAAGCAATTGGTTCATGTGGACACATACGAACCAATCAGGAAGACGTTGCTTCCCATAGCAAACCGTTAGGATTGGTTAAAACCGGGGAGTTACGTTTATCACCAGTTATAATAATAATAATAATAACTCTGTACCGGTGGATACATGGACCAAAGATCTCAACACTCACCCTGACACTGTTAATTGGAGAGCCAAAACTTTCATTAACTACAACTCATCTAATTAAACTACTGCTGTGGATCCACTGTGCTCTGAACACCAGAGCCTTTAATTAAGCACAAGACTGTCAGACTCACAGACATACCTATATTCACTGCACTGACTCACCCGCAAACACATACACCCACCAACCCAATGCCACTGCACACAGGCTAAGGCATTCTAGCACAAGGTAACTACCATGTCATCTCAGAATCTACATGTCATTGCTGTGTTCAATTTACCACTCAAGGTTTTCACTGCATTAAAGCTATCACCGTCCCGTTAATGACATTAGCACAGCCGCAGAGGCACTCAAAAGCAGAGGTGGAAAGTCCAGGTTCAGAAAGTAAAAGTCCTCCCCAGTATTTTGTTCCAATCACTTTGGATTTGCTGATTAGCCCATATTCTTCAGCCAGGAGGTAGAGCTAATTAGTGGAATCAGCTGGCTGAGTTCACGGGTGTGAAGCTGCGGTGGAAAACTCTATGGTTATTGTAACTATGATGACATACAGCTCCATGGTGATCTAAATCTCTATGGTCATGGTGGTGCCCATACCATAAAGGTCTATGTGCATTCACAACAGGGATGGTCATTGTCAAATACTGCATCGCACCCCGGGTCAGCTTCCGTTCTGTGTCCCATTCTCTCGCCTTACCCTCGTTTAACGCTGAGCTACGAGGGGGTGATATGATTTACGCCGCCCGTTTCACCTTTTCTGCCCGGTTCTAGCTGTTAATGCGCTGCGGTCTACTCAAGAATGTCGTGGTCCTCCCTTCCCAAAGCTCTTTCAGCTGTCTCCTCCTCAGCCACTCAATGTTTCTCTGGAAAAACAGGAGGCCCGTAATACAAACCAGGCATAGTAGCAGTGACTAGGCCTCACCACCCATTGCTTTGGGATTGTCGAGAACAAAGATTGTTCCCCGAGCACATCTGTTATAAATCTTCGGGTAGAAATATCGATTTGCTCTCCTTCAGTTAATTGATGATAAAACTATGGCTATAGAGCACACACTGGCTGCGTTCGGTGATTTATGAAATCTCCACGGAATTGATGAGGTCTTTGATTACAGGCGAGGCCTGGTTTGTGGTCTGAATTTCGGCTAGGTTTTGTTTAGAAATCAGTAGTTTTTTTACTCCAAATTTGATGCTGACTTCTGTAATCTCTTGAATTCCTGTGTCTGTGTGCATGACTCCAGGAAACTAAAACTAGGTCAAACCTAAAATTATAGTATAAAATGGCATTCTGGCTTTGCCTCACAGCGCACGTGTTCATCTGAATTGTGTGCGGTTGCCATGTTGTGTGGTCTTTAAACCGGTTGTGGTGGTGTTATGTATTTCATTACCTTCCTAGAAGTGATTCTGGGCCTGTAGAGACCAGAGCTAACCAAATGCTTTGACTTAAAAATGTGATTTATACTGGTTCAGCCACAAGGATCTGAGGTCAGAGAGACAAAGTAACTCAAACACGCACACGCAAACACACACACGCACAAACACACACACACACACACACACACACACACACACACACACACACACACACACACACACACACACACACACACACACACACACACACACACATTCACATAGACACACACCCAAACATGTACAAACACACACATATGCACACACACACACACACACACACATAGGCACACATGTACACACATACATATGCACACACAAACACACGCACACTATGCACACTACAGGACTAATTGCCTGACTAATCTAGCCATGGGACTGTTTGACATGTGTTTTTTTGTTCGCAGAGAGATTGAGGAATTTGCTTCAGCCAATGAGGACTCTCCTGTTCTCTCTGTGTTCTTCCCTTACTCACTGTCTGAGTGGCTTCCGGTCCAGGCTGCGTAATGAAGTGTTCTGTGTCCCAGGGTTATTTTAGACCTGCAGTCTTATACTCTGTGGGTTTCCTTGTCACAGTCCTCGGGTTTTTCCCTGGCGCTGAATCGGGATGTGTGTGACGCTGGCAGTATTTTACACCAGCTCCAAGGCCTCAACTCCAATCGGGTTTTAAAAGTTAGCTTGTGGATCGCTGACCACAGGCTATTCTCCATTGTCCGTACTCCCCCACACATGAACAGAATCGTTGAGAATATTTCACCGGTTCACCACCATCTCCATGTTGAACTGTTTAATAAACAGACTCAAAGTGAATTATGACTGTGACTGATTTCATCTGAGGTGAAGCCTCAAGACTATAATGGCGCCTTTTATCGTAACATTGAACACTTCATTTTGAAATGTAAACAGCATTGGGTCACTAGAGTAAGGACTGTGAATTCCTTATGGGCGGTTTTATTTCTGCTGTAGCTAGTTACGAGAGCTTCAGTTAATATTACTAGTCTGTTGCCTAATCGAGGAGAACAGGCATTTTAATATACATTCCTGGGTTAATTAATAATTTATTAACTTGATGTTCTTTGCAGGAGGCATTACAGCACAGCTGTCCATCTCAGATATTCGGGCTATCATTTTAAATAAGACCATGCTTTTAGGGCACCATTGATCACAATGTAGTTAATGGCTTGTACTCAATCAACGTCTCTCTTTAACTTTGACTTAAACATTCATGTAAGAATTCTTCACTTTTTACTGTGGAAACACAGTTTGGAAAGGTAATTCTGATGATTTATGAACTTGCCAAATTTTGTTTATGACAAATATTTGCATTTAAACGTGAATCAAAGGAGAAATGCTGCTACCTGGCCAATGTCTTTCTGAATTGTGTATGTATTTACTGTGTTGTATCCACAGTGCTTGACCTACACTTTGAGTAGCACTTCCCAGCACTTCCCAGCTCTGTATGAGTGGATTCCTGTTCCAGCAGGACTCTTAGCTGATTGGCTATGATCTACAACTGATCTCATTACATTACATTACATTATAGGCATTTAGCAGACGCTCTTATCCAGAGCGACTTATACAACTTTTTTTTTTTATCATGTTTTACATATTATCCATTTATACAGCTGGATATATACTGAAGCAATTCAGGTTAAGTACCTTGCTCAAGGGTACAACGGCAGTGTCCTACCTGGGAATCGAACCTGCAACCTTTCGGTTACAAGGCCAGTTCCTTAACCATTATACTACACTGCCGCCATGACCTGACATCAGTCCAAGTCCTAGTTGATTTGTGTATATTTTGGTATAGGCTCACATGCTGTTGCAAGGACATTGCACATTGGCAATACTGATGACACTACAGTAGCTATTTTCAGGTTTTCACATGCTGTAAATTGGTCACTTCATAGTAAGCATTAAAGTGTATGCGTCAAGGGTGTTCAATTACAAATCATTATCAGATTATATTTGATAAAGTAAGTTTAAAGGTCTGCTCCAGTGAGGCTTTTTTCCAATTGGGGGTAATAATACTACACTGGGGCCATGGATGTATTGGTTATGTGCATCCTTCATAATGTCTTTTCTAAGCAAAATGGCAGAAACTGGGATTTATGACTATAAGACATATGTACTGTATAAAACCTGGTTGAATTTTCTGCCTTGCTCCACCTACTACCTCCCAGATAACTGATGGTGTATTCAAGTGGCCAATTCAGGAGGATCATGCGTTTGCTGTGACAATGGTTTCCGTTTGTTACGATAAGGAAGTCTGATGGTGTTCAAATGCTCAGCGGCAAAAAACATGGACGCCCGCAGAAAGCTGATGCTTGTTTGGCTGGGCCTCTGAGCGGCATTTGCAGTTCCCAAGGTTTTACATGGCGTATGCAAAAACAATTGATGATGACAACAAACGCACAAGGTGAAAGACTACATACGCCACGCAACGGGTCTCTTCAGATCCAGGTCAGATGCTCAGCTGTTTACCTTTAACCTCTGACACATTTTTCGTCACCTCGGTCATCTCGGGGACCTCTGGAGCTAAAGAGATTTTCTTATATAGGGGGAGAGGGTCTCTGGGAGGTACCCGAGTTGAATGTCGGATTTCCGAGATCGTTGTCATCAGCTCGTCACCAGGTGTCACGTACAAATCGTTTTTTCCTTCTCGGAAATAGGAAATATTCAGATTTCCGAGATCAGTTGAATACACCAATAGCCAAGCAAACAGATTTGTAGACACATTGCGTGCACCGATGTTGATGTGATGTCACTTCAATTGTCAATCAAATTTTGAGTTGGCGTGTCATGGTCATTTGGGATAGTTCCCCCAGTCCATAAGGATTTCATAGCTTCCGTGAAAAATAGGCGAACACACACATGCTTATTTCAGTGGATTCTTACAGAAAATTTGCGAAAACAGATAAATCGACATTAGGAAACATTCATGCATCAGTGTTTAGCAGGGTTACTCAGATTTTGAGCCACCAGAGTAGACCTTTAATATATAGTAGCTCATGGTAGAAAATGCTGGGGAAAATTGGGAGTATTGAGCTTTATTTTATATTTAACCGAAAGGGTCACCATTCCTCTTGTACGTAACCCAGAGCTCAAGGTTTTTTGAATTTATTTTATTAGCAGTGTTTCCTTGCCTGAAACTGACATGCTGTTGATTCAGATGGTTCTCTGAGGCACCCAGGACTTCGTTGACAGAACATAATAAAACTCTTTGGAATTTTTAAAGTTTTCTATCTTCTGTGTGTTCTGAAACAGACTCTGTCAATTCTCTCTCTCTCCCTCCATCCCTCTCTCTGTTAAATTCAGGAATGCTTTATTGGCATGGCTGCATATAACAATACTGGCAAAGCATAACAATGAAACGAGAAATAAGACAAGCAGAGCTCTCTCTGGACGTGGTAAAAAAAGAGGCCTGTCCTGGCAACCGCTGGAAATCTCAGCGGCTCAGAGGTTCTCTGCGTTCTTCCAACTTACTGTGGAAGAATTGCAAGCCTATCGTATGTCATTTTTGCCTTGTCCGTGCACTTTCAGTAATCCAAATGTCATGCCACAGTGCACTGCAGTGGATAGGTTAGCGTTTGGTTTGGTCTGTCTTTCAGTGGCGTGTTGGCTTCCTGACCAGGGGTCCAAGCAGAACTCAGAACTCTTTAACTTCATCAAGAGCTGTCCCCCTAGAGTAGGGCAAAGAACAGGCTAACACCATGCCCTTCGTGTTTATTTTATTTTCTTATTTGTTGAGCAAAGACTCTCTTTCCTTAAAATATTTCTTAAACTGTGGTTGTGAGGAGTCTTAAGATGTGATCAAAACAACAACCATCAACATATTTAGCCTATTTGACAATCGAATCATAAATGAATAATGGATGTTCTGGGTCAACTAATTTTCGGAAAATACTGCACCCATTTGATAAGTATTCACAGATTTATCATAAAAAATAAGCTCATACCCCTCTATAGGTGTGTGGTCTGGCTTTTAGAAGTCATTCACGTCATGCCCAAGCTTGCCAAAAATAGCAGCAACTTTAGAATAGCACCGCGTTTGTGAAGCTGGACCTGGGACTAAATGTAAGCCAAAATTAAGTAATTCAGTTCAATTATATCACATGATCAGTTTGGCAATAGTGAAACCTTTAAAAGTATAAGGTGCTGAAATTCAAAGCAAAAGTAATAGAACCATTCTAAAATAATCGGCACACACTTTATTCCAAAGGATTTCTTGATATTTATTTTTAGTTATTTTTTGAGTATTATGCAGAGGCCAACAATGTCTTCCTCATGTGCTATTGTAAAGTAAGCCATACAGCTATAAGTAGGGAAGGATACATACAGTATGTGATCTAACTGACAATGAACTGTGTTGATCCATTGAAACAGAATGAACATTTATATATTGCATCTGATCAGGGTGATGAAGAAAATGGAGTACCCCTAAAACTAGCCTTAGAAAATTACAGAAATAGAGCACAGATCAAAGGAAGTTGTACTACATTTGCAGCATGCCTTGAATCAAATTTAGGAAGCTTTGTTCATAGTTGGTCGTTAAAATATAATGCAGGCACAGAAGCTCATGGAAAAGTAAAGAGAAGGGCAACAAGACTAAGACTTGATTTAGATGCAAAGTATTTATTCTCTTTGGTCTCAGAGTAACTTACGCAGGTATTTCTGTCTCTCGAATCATTCTAACAACATCAGTCAGCTGCCCGTCACCTTGGTCCTATGTACTCTGTACTCTCTCATCACATCTGTCTTATTCCGAGATTATTATCCTTGTCTCTGTTAGCTATGTAGTTGCACATAGCTAATGAAAGACTGAAAATCATGTAGACAGAGTTTCTGACTGTGATTATAGATATTGATTGATATTTGGATATTTACTGTTTTTGCCAGTATCGAAGAGAGCAGTGCAATATGGGATCTCTAGAATCCTCCGGGTTGTATAAAGCCATGCTGTTCTTCTTCTGTAGTGAGACACGAGAAAGGCACCATGTGCATCTCCTCTGGAGCTGACAACGTGTTCTTATCAAAGGGGGAAGCTTGTGAAAATAAACAGAACCGCATACATAAACCCAGTTTAAACATTTATTATGAAATACACACATAATGCATTCCTGTACATGTGTTGAACATTTGGTGTTTGTTTTTAATATTAGGACTGAAACTGTTTTTTTTATTTTTTTTTATGAACAGTAGAAGCCCAGTTGTAAAATATGCCATATATAACATCACAGTTTTGGCATGAACTCATGTTAATGTACATGATAACGTGTACCATACTTTGCCATTGACAGCTGAATTTTATGTAAAGTGGTCTTGAAGAGAACACTGGTGAAAGGTGTGCTTAAGTTTCTCACGGAAAACATGTCTTGTTGATTTTGGGGCAGTATTTTATATTGGGAAGTATAAACTTCAGGGTCACTTCCAGATTTATGAACAATCTTTGTTGGCAGGATCTGTTCTAGACATTGCAGAAAGGTAATATCCAAGACTAGGAAGCTCAGCCATAACCTTTACTTAAAGAAGAAAATGTAATTCAGCAGGATTGTTTCAGAATACTGTTTTAACCATATTTTAACTGTTGTCAACAGAGCATGTTGCTGGCAGCCCTTTTTTTTCAGTTTACCCTTAGGAGCAGCCATCAAAAATCAACCCAAAACTAATTCACTCAAAGAAAAAAAAACACTATTTTTGAAGTATTTGAAGGTTATGGGGTGTTTGTATGAGGGGTGCATAATAATTAAGTGAAATCTAATTGTGTATTCTACTATGGTAACTTTTTTTGTAGGAATTATGGTCACAGTCAAAGGATTTTCATAATCCTAAAAGTGTATTCCTTATTTTACATCTTAAAGGGATATACCTACTGCAAGTTGCGACTTAGGAGGTTGGAAATGCCCGGTAACTAGCTGGTCTTCAGTTATAGAAGACTGAAGACCTGAGAATACAAATTTTGATTCTGTTTATCACTGGTTCACTTAATGTGAACATTCCACATTGCATTAGCAATGTATTGTACTATAAAATGCCAAAACGGACGTAGACTATACATTTTTTAACAACTTAATACCCCCATTTAGTCCCAAATGTGTAACGCCCATTGTGTAACATGTAATGTTCCTACCTGGGAAACTGTCTGTCCCGGTTATGCTAAGATCAGGAGGAGGGCACACGCCCAAACGTGCAGCAAGGTGCCCCTTCTTTTGCCCACTGTAGCTGAGCTGTCAGGACTTGCCGGAACTCCGGCCATCTTATGTAGCTGGTGCGGGCAAACCGCAAGCACCTGATTGACCAGGTGGTGTCACTGTTGTGCTATGAGTCAGGAAATGGCCCCAGGCTACTGACTAAATCTCTCCTTCTCTGGGTGATTTTGTGCATAGCCAAAACATGTATTATGCATAGTGAAACAGTACTCCTGGCATCAGTTTACACTGGATCAAAATCAAGATTTGATTCTGGACAGTGAGGCACACTACGAGACCAAAAAATGCTGCTTTCACTGACGCTTCATCTAGAAGCACATGTGTCTTATATTTCTTAGCATATGTTTGTAATTGGCCAACTGACACCTACAATTCATCCATGTAATGCA
Organism: Synaphobranchus kaupii; assembly: GCA_029718625.1. Taxonomy (NCBI): domain Eukaryota; kingdom Metazoa; phylum Chordata; class Actinopteri; order Anguilliformes; family Synaphobranchidae; genus Synaphobranchus; species Synaphobranchus kaupii. The sequence goes on from CM056380.1 coordinate 114,694,520, forward strand.
TTTCTATGAATAACAGTTCAAAGGAGGACACCATTGTTGGAGTTTCATGGGGTAATGTTCAGCATACATTTCTGTGGGAAAATTGTCTTTCACAGTGATCTGAACTTGCAGTCACACCTGTGTGACTAAACAGATTTTTATAGGCACACACAGTGCTTTCAGTACTAACCGCTGCTAGTTGACATTATTAGGGTACTGAAAAAATATTTTCAGATAATTTTGCCATAAAATGGCTACTTTCACCCTGTCCCCTTGGGTAGCCTATAATTTAATGACTGAAAATATCCCATTTACACCATACAAGGCACAACATGTATAATTTTACTTTGTTTAACCTTGAGAAAATACTTGTAAACACTTGAACACATGCGCAAAAGGCTAGGCCTGACTGATATTTAAGTGTTCAAGGACTTCACGCACTGACATTTCACGAGTCTGTCTGCCTCTAAAGCAAACCAGATGTTTCATGTTTGATTCTCTGGCTTGAAGTATTTGATTCCCCTGTTGTTGTACAGGAAGTAGCCTAAGGTGAGACGGCTCCACGAGCTTGTGGAAAATACTTGGTATTACAGAGGACATCAGCATCGCGTTTTTTCAGCTGCGCTCGCCCATATGCTCTTCATTACATTTGTTTTGTTTGTTGATTCATCTGGCTTTTTGCGAGGCTCGTTCCACTTAACGGTTTTTTCTTCACGTGCTTCGGAGCCAACCACGTGCCCTTCGAAAACGTGCGTTTTCTGCGGCTGAGAAACTGGCGTAATGTTAACGCTGAACTCGGAGTAGTCATATTTCACACAGCCGTGGGCCGTAGCTTTAGCGCCAGTAGTAGCGTCACTTCTTTCTCCGTTAGTAGGCAACTATTTCAGCGATAAGGCTGGTTTTAAGGGAGAGACAGTCGGGATTTGATACAGGACACACAGCAAGCTCTTCCCAGCACGTCTTTTTAGAGCATTCTTCAGAAAACGGGACTTATTAGTGTACCGATCATCGCATCCAAAGTCAACAAGCAGCCAGGGTATTATAAAGAGGATCTTGAAGGTGCATTATGTTCGAAGTAAAATAACACTGTTTAAGGCTGAGAGAGCCTTGAACCTCACCCAGCCCAATGTAAACATTCCCCTTTTTCTTCTGGCTTGATTACATCTATTATTCACGTGGCCCGTTCATTCCCTTGACCCCATATTAGTGTCTGAATTTTTAAACTAAAATTATGCTATTGAGAATAATATATCAACCCTGATACAGATTGAAACTCTGGGCGTGTTTATTTATTTTACCGTTTTTTGTTACAGTAACAGGACTACCACACTATATGTTTTGATTTGAGAAACTATTAAGGAAAATATCTGATTCTTATTGGTATTTTTTCTGTAAACAGTCCATTAATTTCCTTGATCCACATCTGACAAATGTTTGGTTGCTGCTTCCAGCTCTTTCACGTTGCGTTATTCTGAAGATTCATAACATGATGCAGTATAAAATGCAGCATTTCTGGCAACATTTTCTTATTATCATTTTTGGTGTTTTTGACACAACAACCATTCATATTTGTTACTATATAATATTATTATAGTAATATTTGTTTTCTATAAAAGCATATCCTAGTAAAACTTGCATGTCAAGTATCTTCTCTGAATCATTTGTTGTGTCTGTATTTTAATCCATTACTCCTCTCAATCAGGTTCTTTCCATGATCTCTATCCCCATTCTGCATATTGTATTATCTATTGAACATTTATTGTGGTATTTTAGCTATCATTTCATAAAAAATATCAGTTTTTCTTCCTTTAATAGAAAAAAATAAATTTCTTTCAGGTCATGGAGGAAACAAAGACCCAGATTGCCTGGCCTTCAAAATTGAAGATTGGTGCAAAGTCTAAAAAAGGTAAGTGTGAGTTTCCCCTCTTTCAAGTTTAAATTTGTTTGTGCACATGTATTGTGTGTGTGTGTGTGTGTGTGTGTGTGTGTGTGTGTGCATAGTTGTGTATGATTAGTATTTAATTCTGGAGATTAACAGTAGTTATACTCTGGCTATGATTGGCATTGTTTTAGCATAAAGTAGCGCATATATCAATCGTGTAGGATGTGATTCATTAAACTAAAGCTTGTGAAAAAATGTGACTCTCGCACTCGCAACGTCTGCATTTCCAGTCCACTAATTCTAATAAAACAATGTATAACACTATTCCAAGCTGTGTTAAAGTAATTAGTTTGGCATCAATCGTGAGGATGGCTTTGCACTGAATTTAATTTCCTCTCTTTATTGCATCACACGCTGAGCCTACACAGCTGAGGACTGAATTGTTATTAGATAATGAGATATTGTAGTAAACTTCCTCTTGGGAAATGTGTCATCCTGCTCTTCTGGCTCTGTTCTGTCCCTCAGTTTAACCATGCTAAGCATTAGCTTCAGGGCCTGATTCGCTAAGACCTTTAGCGTGTGCAAAACTTTTTTAACACACGTAAAACTAATAACACGACCAGTGATTGGTGCAGATCAAATGCCATGACCAATCATTGGTCATGTTATTGGTTTCGTGTGTGTTAAAAGGTTTTGTACACGTTAAGGGTCTTAGTAAATCAGGCCCTTAGTGTAGCCCTTAACGCTATCGTGCTAACAACGAAATTAGATGTGAAAAGCAATGACGGAATTGCGGTCATTCACGCTTGATCTTGGAGGACTACAACCCATCTTGTCTAGCAGGTTGCCTTACACCCTCTCGCATTAAAACAGTGATTGGGCGACTTGTCAGTAATCAACACAGAGACCCATGTGACTTAGGCTAACTTCCAGACGAGTAATGGATGATTTTTAATTAAAATTTTTTGTTATTAAAACAAAATAAAATCACCAGGTAGTTTGTCCTTTACTTTTTGCACGTAACTGTTTGATGTGTGAGTTAGATGATTTAGGGTAAATCGGATAGGGTTGAAACTGAATGACTAGGTCATGCAATGGAAGGCAAACATCGTCGTCCATGAAACAGGCCATCCACGGCATCATGTATACTTCCCGTCTAAACACTGACATTGCAGATACAGATGCTAAAATAATTGTTTAAAGTGTTGCATGGTCCTGGGAGATATGATTGAAAATTTCCCAATCCGAGGACACTAAACAAAGTGTGATATGAATCTGAAGCAATGCTTGTTTGGAGTCTGCAGTTATTTCACAAAGGGGTCATAAGGGGGCGCTAATGCACCTCAACTCCTCCAGAAATGACAGACTGACCTTTTCAGTAGATGTTTCCCAACAGAACTGGTGTTCCAATCAGTGAAATAAGCTAACAAGAGGAGGTCAGGAGTTTACATAAAATAGTTTAGATTGTTTTCAAGAGTTATTCTGACCTTAGTGTCCAAGTTCATTTGCACGGCTGTGTGAAATCATTTGTCTCGGGGGTTAAAGGTTAGCTGAATCCTGGCGCACCATTTGAGTCTGTTGGCAAGGCTTGCATAGACGGGGGGGAAAGAATCCCTCTGTGGAATGATGTTAGGCAATCCTTTGCTGTTGTATTATGTCTGCATACACAAATTATTCTCGCTTTTAAAGAGAGGAAACGCATGCACTTCTCTGATTTGCAGTCGCTAACACGCGCTAAAGCACACAGCTGTTGTTCTGGGGAATGACCGTTAACTGGCTGTCTGTCTGTCTGTATACTTCACTGCTATTGCCAATGTAGGAGTAATCTCATGGTTATTCTAAATCTGACCCGAGGTTAGTTCTAAGTGTAACCGGAGCTTATTGAATAAGGATGCGGCTTCCTGGTTGAAATTAAGGCTAGTTCCTTCGAATAATTCCTAATAAATCGACCATCTTGATTACCATTTTTTAGTGACTTGTTTTTTTAGAACTCCAAAATCTTCACGTTCCAGACGATGAGTACTGTGCCTCGTAGAATGATGCTGCTGTGAGAGATAACGTGAGCAATGCGTGTGGCATTAGATATGCTTATCAACTTGATAATCAATGTCTGCCACGTGAAGTGGCACAAAAAACCATGTGGAAAGCATGCCGGCTGACAGGTTGTTCTTAGGCTATTTGTACCACAGTGTTCCGTGCCATACAAGAAATCTGTGCATCGAAAGAGCCCTATTACAGAAGTGGATAGGAGCAGTGACTGGCCAGTGGCCACTGATGTCTTTATTCTTGAGAGAGAGAGAGAGAGAGAGAGAGAGAGAGAGAGAGAGAGAGAGAGATTTTGGGAAGGAGCTGAAGAGACAGCATCCAGACTGCTGCCTTATCTCACACGGCCGCTGGGCTTGTCGTGTTCTGCCGTTGCCATAGAAACTAAATCACAGAGCAGTGTGTGTGTGTGTGTGTGTGTCTGTGTCTGTGTCTGGAGTACGTGCAGGGTGAGAGGGAATGGGAGCCGGCGGTTGTCAAGTTTAATGGAGGCCTGTGCCTTTCTGACGGGAGGTTCTCTAAGGACTCGAGCTCCCTGGGTCTGTTATTGTGGCCTCTGTTACTTCATGGGGAACCGGTCATTAATGCCAGACCTGTGAAAACAGTTTGCAGTCGCCAGAAATGGCTGCAGTTCCACAGTGACACTTTGGCCATTGGGAAAAGACTACAGTTTGTATATCACACAGCACTGAAGGTCTGTCTTTAAGTGTGGTTAAGTGGGGTTATACTGCCGTGCACCTGAAGAATGTCACCAGGCTCTTTTAGCTAGTCAGAGCCACCGTAGGGCTTTTATAGAGGATCTGGTTGACTCGATTAATCAAACAATTTATCCTTGTAAGCAGGAATCTCAGTTCCCTGTTTCTTGTAAGAACTGGGCAAGTTATTATTCTTTTTCGTGTTTATATAAAAAGTAGAAAGGACTTATGTCCCATTATATTATTTTATATATGTTTTCTTTAAGAGGATTAAAAAATATATATCATGTCCACCCCTGCTCTTTAGAGTGTGTCCAATAGGTATTCATCACAACACAGATTTGTTTAGCTTTATAGTAGTGGATAACATCTAAAAAATTTTTTTAAAAACAGAGAGAAAACTAATCTAAAACGAGGCGTGAGCTCAGAATGAGCTCATTTAACCGAGAATTAGCATTACGCTTAATGTCTGTTTGCTTGCGTTGGTGAAAATACTTTGGTTTGTATCTTGAGGCCCCCGATTTCCCCTTTGGAATTACAGTGTACCTATCCAATTTATAGGCCTACATAAATTATTTCATGTTTTGCATCAGACTGGCACCTTAAGCATCGAGAGGAATCGGTAGTTCAAAGAAAAGGCTATTTTGTCAATCGTGCTCCTAACATTGCACTTAAATTACTATGTCTGCAGCACATACTTCTGTCCAGTTTTCTAAAGCTTTTGTCACTGCATTATATCAAGTCAGGCACAGTGGATGTTTCATAGTGTCTCACTATTCGCATACTCCACAAAACCCAGTAGTGTACTCATTCCGAAGAATTTGTCTACAGAATGTCCAGGGGGGTATTTCACAAAGCAGGATTACCGAGTTAGCTGGATAACTGCATTGAGTAAAACGCGGAAACCCTCCCAAATCTGGAACATGGACTGAAGCAAAAAGAGCCGTTCCGGGTTTTACTTTTTTAGTGCAGTTATCCAGCTAACTCGGTAATCCTGCTTTGTGAAATACGCCCCTGCACTGCATTGAGTCTGGACTTAAACACCCCCAAGGGTCTCTCTTCCTGTACTACATAGCTGTATTGCCATTTATTCCACATACATCCACATCTCTAGACCTCCTTTACAATTGGGGACACTTTATTCCGACAAGATATTTCTTAGTATTAGATATTTCTTAGTATTAGATTTCAAAAATAATCGCATTGTCTATTAAACCAATTATGCTGCAAAGGCAAGCTGGAGAGGCATGCCTTTTAATGGAAAGCCATGCTGTTAATATCATGTTCCACGTGGAGGGACCTAGCACCTAAATTCTAGCATCATTTCCAGTAGAATGACACAGTGTAGTCTTGGATCCTCAACTGATATAGCATTCAAACCTGCAACAACATTTCTGTGGAAAAAATGCAAAAAACATTTTTTTCCTCTATCTGTTCCGTTCAAGGCTTGTCCCTTTTGGTTTAATGTTTTCACCTGAACTATCCTTATCATTTCACTGTGTTACCCCACATCTAGGGAGTAATACCATGCTTCTTATTCAGTGGTTTACTTTCATTTGTTCCCCAGAGGCATGTCGGTTAGTGCGTTACCCACAGTGTGTTAGACCAGGAGATGGGATGGTATAGCAGTATCACTGTGTTAGTCCCAGTGTGTTAGACCAGGAGATGGGATGGTATAGCAGTATCACTGTGTTAGTCCCAGTGTGTTAGACCAGGAGATGGGTTGGTATAGCAGTATCACTGTGTTAGCCCCAGTGTGTTAGACCAGGAGATGGGTAGGTATAGCAGTATCACTGCGTTACCGACAGTGTCTTACACCAGGAGATGGGATCGTATAGCAGTATCACTTTGTTAGTGCCTGTGTGGTAGACCAGGAGATGGGTTGGTATAGCAGTATCACTGTGTTAGTCCCAGTGTGTTAGACCAGGAGATGGGATGGTATAGCAGTATCACTGTGTTACCGACAGTGTGTTAGACCAGGAGATGGGTTGGTATAGCAATATCACTGTGTTAGCCCCAGTGTGTTACAGCAGGAGATGGGATGATATAGCAGTATCACTGTGTTAGTCCCAGTGTGTTACAGCAGGAGATGGGATGGTATAGCAGTATCACTGTGTTACCGACAGTGTGTTAGACCAGGAGATGGGTTGGTATAGCAGTATCACTGTGTTAGTCCCAGTGTGTTACAGCAGGAGATGGGTTGGTATAGCAGAATCACTGTGTTAGCCCCAGTGTGTTAGACCAGGAGATGGGTTGGTATAGCAGTACCACTGTTTTAGCCACAGTGTGTTAGACCAGGAGATGGGTTGGTATAGCAGTATCACTGTGTTAGTCCCAGTGTGTTACAGCAGGAGATGGGTTGGTATAGCAGTATCACTGTGTTAGTCCCAGTGTGTTAGACCAGGAGATGGGATGGTATAGCAGTATCACTGTGTTACCGACAGTGTGTTAGACCAGGAGATGGGTTGGTATAGCAATATCACTGTGTTAGCCCCAGTGTGTTACAGCAGGAGATGGGATGATATAGCAGTATCACTGTGTTAGTCCCAGTGTGTTACAGCAGGAGATGGGATGGTATAGCAGTATCACTGTGTTAGCTCCAGTGTGTTAGACCAGGAGATGGGTTGGTATAGCAGTACCACTGTTTTAGCCACAGTGTGTTACACCAGGAGATGGGTTGGTATAGCAGTATCACTGCCTTCTTTTCCAATTTCAGACTGGAGATCAGTGAGCAAGCTGGAACAGAAGCTTGTGTTTCAGACTAAACCCCTTTAAATATTCCGCATCTTAATTTGTGTAGTTCACCATAACTACTTTGTCATTTGTGCCATTTACCGGTTATGACAACTTTTGAAAGGAAGGTATTTGAATCACCTGAATACAACGGGACTGTACACTCTCAGAAGAAAGGGTTCCAAAAGGCTCCTCTGTGTCTCCATAGAGGAACCCTATCTACACTCTCAGAAGAAAGGGTTCCAAAAGGCTCCTCTGTGTCTCCATAGAGGAACCCTATCTAGGTCAAGGGTTCTTTGGCAGGGAAAATGGTTCAATCTGGGAGCTTTCACACTTTACACACCTACCATAGGGGGTTCCATAAAGAACTAGAAAGGGTTCCCCTATGGAGCCAAATAACCCTTTTTTCTGAGAGCGTATTGCTGTTTACCAAACAAGTATTGAACTGTGCTTCAGCTGTTCGGCTAAGCCCATGTACAAGACTGAGTCTTAGCCAGACGGGGAACCAATTAAACGGAGAGTTTACATTAGTTTTGCTTAAAGCCAGTGAGCATACACGTTTTTACACAACCAGGCAAGCTGTGGCCACAAGGAGGAATCTGACCACAGGAAGCCCAGCTCTTCTCTTTTAACATAAGTCCTTAGGTTCTCCTACAGCATGTGAGTCAGGGTTGCTTTAATGGTGTCCCCTATAAAATAAAGTCGTATCACTAATTTGCATGGGTTCTGCATTTTTTCCCCAAAGAGGCATGTGTGTACATTTCACCCTCTGAAGTACCTCAGCACAGTGTGACCACACATGGCTCGCAACAATTCTAAGTATGCAGTGGAAAAACAGCAGCTTCCTGCTTCGTGCGGTGTGGAGCCAGAGTACTACAAACAACTGGATTAATTGAGGCTAAAATTAATATTTTTGTTGTCTTCATAATCAACTAGTTTCTTTTTATTGGTTCGCTGCTTGCTGAGGCTCTGTTGAAGGCACAGTTAATCCTGCGGGTGATGCCACAGTGCGTTTCTCAAAGTCGTTACGGATCTGCGAGACTGTAAACAGCGTCTGATTATTGTTTTGTAGTTCTTGTCCCTGATGTGTCTTAGAAACGAACAACTTTTGCTCCACAAAGTAATTTATGCCTGAAAACTATTAATCATCACAGTGAATGGGGGAAAATGTTGAAAATCCTTTTTAATTGTTAGTATTGTGTCGATGGTTCTGCCAAGTGTAATTAGAAACACATTTTAATTTGCATACCATGCAGCACTCTTAATTACTTTTTTGATACAATGGTGCCGTTAACGAGTGCTTAAAAGAGGCACTAAATTATCCTCTTTTTAATTAATACTTTTTACTTTGGTCAAAAATACTTATACTCAAACTAAATTGAGGCTTATGCTGAATTGTTAGGATGCTTTGTAAATGATGACCAACATGAAGGCTAACTCGTGAGTGCAGACTGGGTCAAGAGGTGATAGTGAGCGCCCTCTACTGGTAGCATAATGCCACACCATGAGCAGCCCCTGGAAGAATACCATAAACGCAACTTGGGTCTCCTCACACCACTACACGTTCCTGTGTTTCTATAGGAGGCCTCTTGTTTTAATGCAGTTTGGTGTGTTTAGATCTGCAGGCCATTACCATGTTCAGCAATATATCTATGGAGTCCTTCACCACACAACCGCAGAACCATCCAGAGTCGGCATCTAGCTGCTCCTTAGCTCCAAGAGTTAAGTCACAGGAATTATCTTCACTTTTTATTTACTGTTGTGATTTTCTTTTACCGTAGCCACAAGAGTAAAAGAATGGCAGTGTTTCTCGTAACCCAAAGCCTTCCTTAACTTGATTAACAGTCTGAGCGTGGTTATCCGTACGCCTCTTTGTAATGTCTTTTTTAAGGAGACCAACCTTTTTCTGAAGCAGAACATGAGGCAAATACGTAAAATACGTAATCCGAGACGCATAAAAACACAGCTCTGCAGCTGTACGATGCCTACTGTCCCTGCGCCATTCTTCTGTAAGGAACAGCTTTTCACTATGTGAAATACAAGTACACCTTCCATTGACTATTGAGTGCATGTTGCTATTACAGGGTACAACTGCAGTGAACAAACTCCAACAACTAAGTGCTTAGTATCTCTTGCAAATATTTCCAAAAAAATTTTTTTCTCTAAAGACAGAAACATGAAACTGAAATGTTCAGCTTCTCTTATGTTAATATTTCTCTCATTTGATTTTCAAGGATTCAAGTCTCCAAGGTTATATTCCAGTCCAAAATGGCGGTTTTAAATAAACGTCTGCAAGTACAGACGTGGTGGACAAAGTATGCCGGTGTACTGTATGAATTATTGAATGAGAATTTATTTGAAATAGTACTTTATCACTTTTTCCTTACATTTCTTATCCAGATAGTTTTTTTTTAGTTACCGTACAGCCATAAAGACAATTGAAAACACGTTCTTTTCATCCGCCAAACCAATATCTTGGCATGTATTTTGACCTTTTTTGAAATTTTCATTGGCAGTCTATTTTAGATTTTTTTCTAGCCAGCTCTTTAAAACAAAAGTCAACAAATAATTGTGAATAAGTAGTTTTTTTTTAAAAATTCACAGGAACAAAGATATTTTTAAAGCTTGCAGCTGATTAACATAAAAGTGAGTTCCTGATTCTCAGAGGGTGTGTCTGTACTGTTAGTAGGTCTGTATAAACAGGTGCTCTGTGCTGACAGCTGAAGGTGTTGTCTCTGCCACACATTATTAAAGTCTAGCAAGTCTGTCAAGTACCACATGAAATAACAGGAAACTGGAGGCTATTAAAAGCAGCGTATAACTCCAAGCTAAACATTACTTAATCCTGTACAGAAAGGGATGAGTTGGGTTTGATTATCTTGAGATTTGCGGCCTACTGCAGGAGAGTGCACGGCGAGTTCAGTTCTGTCTGACGTGGACCTTTAGCCAAACAAACGGTAGACGCACATGTTTTATCGCTGAGGTATTTTGTCTGACATCAAAGCAGATCACCTGATAAGATTAACTGGAGTTTTGGAGAGGGGGATTTACTTGCAGCACTGTGCTGCATTTTTATATGAGTGATAATAACAAAACAAGGGCCGATCCGTTTTAGGATTTCATGCCAACTTCTGCTCTTGGTTATTTAATTTGCTCAATCATATCTTGAGCTGACATTTGTATAAGCTACAAGCACAGTCTGCAAGTGTATCCTAAAGATTTTACTGTGCTCTAGTACAGGAGTGAACCAGCGTAGTTTATTTACCATAGCTGTCAGAAAACTAAGGTAAGTGGTTGGAACAAAAAACAGCACGTAGAGTTGCGCATCCCTGCATTAAATACTAAGGGCTTGATTTACTAAGGATCTGCTAGCCTGTTTCCTGAGGGCCATATGGTTCCACCTTTTTGCACACGCAAAACCAATAACATGACCAATGATTGGTCACGGTATTTGTTTTTCTCCAATCATTGGTTGTGTTATTAGTTTTGCACATGCTAAAGGTCTTAGTAAATCAGGCCTTAAATGTAAAGCATGAAATGTATTTTATTTTCAAGTGCACCTAATTACAATAAGCTATGGTATATTTGCTTTACAGACATTCTATTTACATAAGTTTAGGCTGTTTTGGAATGCAGGATGGCTGTTAGTAAATGGTGCTAGGGAAAAATAAAGATTGATTGATTGATTGATTGATTGATTGATTGATTGATTGATTGATTGTAGCTGATAATCCACAGTCAGCATTAGTCAGAGGATGCTGGCTCATGTGTGAACGGCGAGCGGTAAGCCTGGGAATGGAAAGCAGCCCTGATGGCGGTAATCTCTCTTTCAGATCCTCACATCAAAGTGTGCGGAAAGAAGGAGAGAGTGAAGGAGGCCAAAGACAGAATCATGTCCGTCCTCGACGCCAAAGTGAGTGGAAGGTCTGACCGCCATCCCAAAGCAATTTGGGATCCTACTGAACTGAACCGGGTCCAGTGTGTGTGTGTGCGTGTGCTTGTGTTTGTGCGTGTGCTTGTGTTTGTGTTTGTGCGTGTGTTTTTGTGTGTGTGCGTGTGTGTGTGTGTGTGTGTGTGTGTGTGTGTGTGTGTGCGTGCGTGCGTGCGTGCGTGCGTGCGTGCGTGCGTGCGTGCGTGCGTGCGTGCGTGCGTGCGTGCGTGCGTGCGTGCGTGCGTGCGTGTTTTTGTCAATTCCACTTCAATCTAGTTCAGGAAATTAAGAATAAATTCAAAAGTAGCCTTCATGTTCAACGTTTTTTTTCCTGCAAATGAATTGAATTTCAATTTTCAGTGTGCGTGTGTGTGTGTGTGTGTTTGGCAACGGTGGCATACGCAACAGAATCTTGTATTTCTTAATGGGTTCCAGCTCACGTAGGGCTTAATGGTGATATTATGGCAGAAAGCAGTAGGGATTTTAGGGTGAAGTCTCACAGTCATTGATCCTCCAGATGGAAGCCCATAGATGAGGGGTCTGCTAGCCTGCTTCCTGAGGGCCATATGGTTCCAGGCTTGTGTTTCCAATGTGTCACCATGCTAATTTACTTGGTAAATTAAGCTTTGTGTAACAAGGTGCTATATGGCTCATTCGGTTACGGCGCCACACTTTTTAACCATCCTGGTTAAATAAAGGTCTTATTATTTCTCACTGGTTGTCATCAAAACACTGACCTTTATACGTTCTCTCAGCTGCGCAGTTTTTCCTTTTCATGTTAAATATGAACATTTAAAATTGTGAGGGAATTGGGGCGGGACTTTGATAAGCAGTCTGCTTTTTCCCGTATCCCTTTTCGGCAGGTACTGTATTTGTTCAAGGCATATTTCAGAAATGTGATGAAGTGTGACTATATACATGCCGAAATAAATAAATAAATAAATGTTTTGGGTGTTTTCTGAGTATTGCATTTATTCAGGGCCTCGGCCTACAGCAGGGATACTCAAATCCTCGAGATTAGTACCACTGCTGTTTGCTGGCCAGGGTATGAAATTAACTTTTTCATCCACTGGCCAGAGTGGTTTGTGGATTTTAATTTAAATCTTTAAATCACCAGCCATTTTCAACATTTTACAATATAACACAACCTGGTCGGTTAGCGGCCAAAGTGGCTGCTAGAGTAGAAGTTTTACCGGCCACAAGCAAAGTTTTACCGGCATTTGGCTGGTTGGCGGGTGTTTCACACCCTGTTGCTGGCAGTTGGGGTGTCGAGAGGTACAGAACTGTGCGGGTCCTGTCTCCCCTCACAGGGTAGCCGCGTGACCCTGAAGATGGACGTGTCCCACACAGAGCACTCCCACGTCATCGGGAAAGGAGGCAACAACATCAAGAAAGTAATGGAAGAGACCGGCTGCCACATCCACTTCCCCGACTCCAACCGAAACAACCAGGCCGAGAAGAGCAACCAGGCACGTCCCCGTCGATCACTGCCCCTCACTGTCTCTAACTGCCTCTGTTTCTAACTACCTCTAACTGTTTCTAACTGTCTGTAACTGCCTCTAACTGTTTCTAACTGTCTCTAACTGCCTCTAAATGTTTTTAATTGTCTCTAAATGTCTCTAACTGCCTCTAAATGTTTCTAATTGTCTCTAATTGTCTCTAAATGTCTCTAACTACCTCTAACTGCCTCTAACTGTCCCTAACTGCCTCTCACTGCCCCTCACTGCCTGTCAGTATCTCTAACTGCCTCTAAATGTCTCTAACTGCCTCTCACTGCCCCTCACTGCCTCTCACTGCCCCTCACTGCCTGTCACTATCTCTAACTGTCTCTAACTGCCTCTCACTGTCTTTAACTTCACATCCATTTTAACTCCAAAGGCTTCCACTGGGAAGTTTAACTACAGAGATTAACTGTAAATCATTCATTTTGGTGTCTACACCTAAGAACCTTTCTATTGGTATACATACCTGTCAATCAATGATTTTATTGTCGCTGCTGTGCAGAAATTTCATTAATTTAATTTGATCGATGTCATTTATCAGATGTAAATACAACGTACAACTATTTATACTGAGCTGGTCACCTTTTTCCTATATTGACCTCTGTTGTAAACGTAGCCATTGGCTTGGATTCATTCAATATTTGTCCTCGACTCCTATTCTTAACAAAATTTGGCAAGTTCAGCGATCATTGAAATGAGCTCATGGAACCATGTTTGTTTTGTGAAGAAGGAAAAAAAAAGCAATGCTTGAATTTAATTTAGAATTTTGAAGTTAAGGACAAATATCGAGACCAGACCAGTTGACTCAGAACATCAGATTTCGGGAGAAGCAGGAGTTTGACAGCAAAGTTTACATGTCATATTTCATATTTAATATGACTGGGCAACAGGTTTGGACAGCGTTGGGCTATTTTGGTTATTTCCATCCGGTTCGGATATTATCTGGATATTTCCATCCAGTTTGTGGAGAAGCAATAAAATAGCCCTTTGATGTTGGAAGCCGCGAGGACAGGCTGGTGTAATTGGTTGTTAGATATGCCTTGTATGGAGACGCGGCTTTGAAAAGGGAAACACACTCAGACTGCAGATGGTGCTGGCTTTTATAAGGCCTGGACCTCTATCAAATACACAGCACAGTACAGGACACAATGCTTCTACCAGGCCGTTCCAAAGACAGTGAATTTGTTTGTATGACTTAATTAAAATTGGCCAGGATTAATGTTTATATTGCCAAGGTTACCTGGTGGCAATCAGGGGAAGCAGCAGATGATGATAGCTTTGGGGTAAATCATGGAAAAGGAGGACCAATGAAGAGATTCTCAGATCTAACGGATTGATAGTCAACATGTTCATTTATTATACTTTTGTTTGTCATCTGTATACAATTATGCACAAGACGGTATCCAGGCAAAACAAAAGAAAGGCATATGGTCATCAAGGTGTGGAAATTATTTCACTGAAATTACAGCGGGAAACCAAATCCAAATTTTTATTGTATAATTTTGTTCCATGACATTGAATAGCTTCGTTGTAATAAGTGGAGCTTTTGTTTCAGTTGTCATTAAAAGGGAGGGATAGATAGATAGATAGACAGACAGACAGACAGATAGATAGATAGACAGATAGATAGACAGACAGACAGACAGACAGATAGATAGAATGACAACCAATGTGCCATCATTGTTACAGGATTTAGTCACCATTTTGTTTTTGACTTTGACTGGCAATGAAATGAAAGTGCTTGTTTCCTTTCCCACAAGCTGTCTGGGGATTTGAGCGATCACCAAAATGCCCTCACTGAACTGTGTTTGTGAGAACGAAAAGCTCCCAGGTTCTTAATGGGTCAAGGTAAAGGGTATCTTTGATTAAATCTGGCCTGTGGCACTTCCTGTAGGTGTTGACTTGTGTCTCTCTCCCAGGTGTCCATCGCAGGCCAGCCAGCTGGGGTGGAAACAGCCAGAGCTAAAATAAGGGTAATAAACGTGTTTTATGCATCTCCATCCGGCATGCTAGCGCTGAAGTAAAAACACCTGTACTCACAGGTGTCTTTAACTGTGACACACCTGTACTAACACCAACCTTAAACTGAAACACAGCTGTACTAATACTGCCACTATACTGAAACACAGCTGTACTAATACTGCCACTATACTGAAACACAGCCACTATACTGAAACACAGCTGTACTAATACTGCCACTATACTGAAACACACCTGTACTAATACTCCCACTATACTAAAACACAACTGTACTCACTCGCACCCTAAATTAAAATGCTCTGGACCAAACATCGTATACCGCAAACTGTCCCTTGCCAGAAACAAACTTGGATACATCACATTAATCGTGACCCAAACACCTCTTTACGTACTCTATCTCACAGATAGACTAACTGCTAGACCTCACAATATCAACGTCATCTAGTCCATCTTGGAATGACAACTTTAACAGCCATTAAGGATCAACACTTGTATGTTTGTCTCTTATGGTTTGTATTTTGTGCCTTTGTGCTCTTGAAGTAACACAAGAAATCTATTCATCTCTTAACGGATATAAGCAGTGAAGGTGGGTGTCTTTGTTTATTTTATAAGTACACCCTGTACAGCACTTGTTTATGTGATCATCTCTGTAACCTTGCATTTCCGTTTCTATGGCAACACGTTAGAGTTGATGGAAAGGAGCTCTGTACTTGGTGTTCAGTCTGTTGTTGCTGGCAGTTTACGGAGGTCTTTGATGTTCACAGCAGTTTTGCAGAAGAGGTGTGATCTGGGCTCTTGGGTCTGGTATTGTGCCTTGATGTAGAACATGTGTTGGTGATCAGAGAGGCAGTTTCAATTATGTGAGTTCACTGCTCCATATTTCCTGGTTTTCCGATGGGTGTGTCCGTTCCAGTAGTGCCAGTCCAGGGCCTGCTTGTATTTCACAGGAACTGTAACACCTGGCTTCCTCTCTTGAGGGACTGTGGAAAACTCAT
The DNA here is from genome assembly GCA_029718625.1 of Synaphobranchus kaupii. Lineage (NCBI taxonomy): Eukaryota > Metazoa > Chordata > Actinopteri > Anguilliformes > Synaphobranchidae > Synaphobranchus > Synaphobranchus kaupii. The sequence goes on from CM056380.1 coordinate 114,710,260, forward strand.
CATTCACGCCTGTAACGGAGCTAAAGGTGCGCTCGCTTTTCAACAAAAAAAAACAAAACTCAAAACAGACATGGCTTTTGGCATTGTTTATAGAAGTAGGCTCTGACAACCACATCGCCAGACTGGTTCCTTAGCATATAAATATGGAATTCAGTGTTTCCCCTAGATTTTTTTTCAGGCCGGGTGGTAGGCCCCTCGAAACTACCAGTGTTGTTGCGCGTACACGGTGTCATCAAACGCGCGTGCGGGGCCGAGGTAGTATCGCGCAGGTCGGGGGGTAGAGTCGTCGTACACATGGGGAGGGTGTTGGTAACAAAGTGGTGCATTTCTCCATTCTGAGCTAAAATAACATTTGCTCACAAAGGCTTATGGTAAATAAATATTATTTATTTATAATATTAATAAACTTAAAACAGAACTTATATACAATAAACCCCCCTTAGCTTCACAAATGATATTCAGAACTATACAACTTAACCCCTAAGACAAATAATTCAATATTATATTATTAATATGAAAATTCAATATTTTGGAAATGTATTATTGGAAGATGTTATTGATATCTTTGTGTTTTAATTCTCAGAGTACTTGAAACATTGCAATTGCATTGCAAACACAACATTTGTTGTGCAAAATATCCTATATATAGGACAAGGAGTTTGTTTATACCGGTTTTTAAGGACTGTTTCTGGATCAGCTATCTTTTCAGCACTGTAGAGCTGCTTTTGAGACTCCTCCATAGTGCTGATCCATAATCAGTCCTTAAAAACAGGTAGAATCAAACTCCTGCCTCTGCAGTATTAGCTTTTACTCTACACTAAAATGTAAGAGTTCTGGTCAGATAGCGAAACGGACGAAAGTGCGCCATTTTGCGTAGAGGCGGAAACTATAATTACACCCTCATAATATCAGCGCTGCCATAGAAAATTTCCAGATGCTATTTTGATCATTCCAGCATTATGCGGTAAGGGAAATATTGCAGATACATAAAAAATTTTAAAAAAAGATTATATTAAATAAATAAAATAATATAATTATTATTTTTTTTAATTAAAATTATTTATTTTCCCTCTTGTCCAAGCCGGGCGGCACGTGAGTTTAATGGTAGGGGAAGCACTGGAATTGATCAGAGAGTTTCTCTTATTCTCCCTCAGTCATGCCTCCCTCAATCGGCAGGATCTATACCTGTCTAGTGCTATATATACCTGTCTAGTGCCAACTCAACAGGAACTAAAACAGACCAGTGCCAACTCAACACGGCCTACATTAGACCAGCTCTAACCTAACAGGGCCTACATTAGACCAGCTCTAACCCAACAGGGCCTGCATTAGACCAGCTCTAACCTAACAGGGCCTACATTACACCAGCTCTAACCCAACAGGGCCTACATTAGACCAGCTCTAACCTAACAGGGCCTACATTAGACCAGCTCTAACCCAACAGGGCCTACATTAGACCAGCTCTAACCCAACAGGGCCTACATTAGACCAGCTCTAACCCAACAGGGCCTACATTAGACCAGCTCTAACCTAACAGGGCCTACATTAGACCAGCTCTAACCCAACAGGGCCTACATTAGACCAACTCTAACCTAACAGGGCCTACATTAGACCAGCTCTAACCCAACAGGGCCTACATTAGACCAGCTCTAGCCTAACAGGGCCTACATTAGACCAGCTCTAGCCTAACAGGGCATACATTAGACCAGCTCTAACCTAACAGGGCCTACATTAGACCAGCTCTAACCCAACAGGGCCTACATTAGACCAGCTCTAGCCTAACAGGGCCTACATTAGACCAGCTCTAGCCTAACAGGGCATACATTAGACCAGCTCTAGCCTAACAGGGCATACATTAGACCAGCTCTAACCTAACAGGGCCTACATTAGACCAGCTCTAACCCAACAGGGCCTAAATTAGACCAGCTCTAACCCAACAGGGCCTACATTAGACCAGCTTTAACCTAACAGGGCCTACATTAGACCAGCTCTAACCCAACAGGGCCTACATTAGACCAACTCTAACCTAACAGGGCCTGCATTAGACCAGCTCTAACCTAACAGGGCCTACATTAGACCAGCTCTAACCCAACAGGGCCTACATTAGACCAGCTCTAACCTAACAGGGCCTACATTAGACCAGCTCTAACCTAACAGGGCCTACATTAGACCAGCTCTAACCCAACAGGGCCTACATTAGACCGGCTCTAACCTAACAGGGCCTACATTAGACCGGCTCTAACCTAACAGGGCCTACATTAGACCAGCTCTAACCCAACAGGGCCTACATTAGACCGGCTCTAACCTAACAGGGCCTACATTAGACCGGCTCTAACCCAACAGGGCCTACATTAGACCAGCTCTAGCCTAACAGGGCCTACATTAGACCAGCTCTAGCCTAACAGGGCATACATTAGACCAGCTCTAACCTAACAGGGCCTACATTAGACCAGCTCTAACCCAACAGGGCCTACATTAGACCAGCTCTAGCCTAACAGGGCCTACATTAGACCAGCTCTAGCCTAACAGGGCATACATTAGACCAGCTCTAACCTAACAGGGCCTACATTAGACCAGCTCTAGCCTAACAGGGCATACATTAGACCAGCTCTAGCCTAACAGGGCCTACATTAGACCAGCTCTAACCCAACAGGGCCTACATTAGACCGGCTCTAACCTAACAGGGCCTACATTAGACCGGCTCTAACCTAACAGGGCCTACATTAGACCAGCTCTAACCCAACAGGGCCTACATTAGACCAGCTCTAACCCAACAGGGCCTACATTAGACCGGCTCTAACCTAACAGGGCCTACATTAGACCGGCTCTAACCTAACAGGGCATACATTAGACCAGCTCTAACCTAACAGGGCCTACATTAGACCAGCTCTAACCTAACAGGGCCTACATTATACTAGCTCTAACCCAACAGGGCCTACATTAGACCGGCTCTAACCTAACAGGGCCTACATTAGACCAGTGCCAACTCAACACGGCCTACATTAGACCAGCTCTAACCTAACAGGGCCTACATTAGACCAGCTCTAGCCTAACAGGGCATACATTAGACCAGCTCTAGCCTAACAGGGCCTACATTAGACCAGCTCTAACCCAACAGGGCCTACATTAGACCAGCTCTAACCTAACAGGGCATACATTAGACCAGCTCTAACCTAACAGGGCCTACATTAGACCAGCTCTAACCTAACAGGGCCTACATTAGACCAGCTCTAACCCAACAGGGCCTACATTAGACCAGCTCTAACCTAACAGGGCCTACATTAGACCAGCTCTAACCTAACAGGGCCTACATTATACTAGCTCTAACCCAACAGGGCCTACATTAGACCGGCTCTAACCTAACAGGGCCTACATTAGACCGGCTCTAACCTAACAGGGCCTACATTAGACCGGCTCTAACCTAACAGGGCCTACATTAGACCAGCTCTAACCCAACAGGGCCTACATTAGACCAGCTCTAACCTAACAGGGCATACATTAGACCAGCTCTAACCTAACAGGGCCTACATTAGACCAGCTCTAACCTAACAGGGCCTACATTATACTAGCTCTAACCTAACAGGGCCTACATTAGACCGGCTCTAACCTAACAGGGCCTACATTAGACCGGCTCTAACCTAACAGGGCCTACATTAGACCAGTGCCAACTCAACACGGCCTACATTAGACCAGCTCTAACCTAACAGGGCCTACATTAGACCAGCTCTAGCCTAACAGGGCATACATTAGACCAGCTCTAGCCTAACAGGGCCTGCATTAGACCAGCTCTAACCCAACAGGGCCTACATTAGACCGGCTCTAACCTAACAGGGCCTACATTAGACCGGCTCTAACCTAACAGGGCCTACATTAGACCAGCTCTAACCCAACAGGGCCTACATTAGACCAGCTCTAACCTAACAGGGCATACATTAGACCAGCTCTAACCTAACAGGGCCTACATTAGACCAGCTCTAACCTAACAGGGCCTACATTATACTAGCTCTAACCTAACAGGGCCTACATTAGATTAGACCGGCTCTAACCTAACAGGGCCTACATTAGACCAGTGCCAACTCAACACGGCCTACATTAGACCAGCTCTAACCTAACAGGGCATACATTAGACCAGCTCTAACCTAACAGGGCCTACATTAGACCAGCTCTAACCTAACAGGGCATACATTAGACCAGCTCTAACCTAACAGGGCCTACATTAGACCAGCTCTAACCTAACAGGGCCTACATTATACTGGCTCTAACCTAACAGGGCCTACATTAGACCGGCTCTAACCTAACAGGGCCTACATTAGACCAGCTCTAACCCAACACGGCCTACATTAGACCAGCTCTAACCTAACAGGGCCTACATTAGACCGGCTCTAACCTAACAGGGCCTACATTAGACCAGCTCTAACCCAACAGGGCCTACATTAGACCAGCTCTAACCTAACATGGCCTACATTAGACCAGCTCTAACCTAACAGGGCCTACATTAGACCAGCTCTAACCTAACAGGGCCTTCATTAGACCAGCTCTAACCTAACAGGGCCTACATTATACTAGCTCTAACCTAACAGGGCCTACATTAGACCGGCTCTAACCTACCAGGGCCTACATTAGACCAGCTCTTACCCAACAGGGCCTACATTAGACCAGCTCTAACCTAACAGGGCATACATTAGACCAGCTCTAACCTAACAGGGCCTACATTAGACCAGCTCTAACCTAACAGGGCCTACATTAGACCAGCTCTAACCCAACAGGGCCTACATTAGACCAGCTCTAACCTAACAGGGCCTACATTAGACCAGCTCTAACCTAACAGGGCCTACATTAGACCAGCTCTAACCTAACAGGGCCTACATTAGACCAGCTCTAACCCAACAGGGCCTACATTAGACCAGCTCTAACCTAACAGGGCCTACATTATACTAGCTCTAACCTAACAGGGTCTACATTAGACCAGCTCTAACCTAACAGGGCCTACATTAGACCAGCTCTAACCTAACAGGGCCTACATTAGACCAGCTCTAACCTAACAGGGCCTACATTAGACCAGCTCTAACCTAACAGGGCCTACACCAGACCAGCTCAAATCCAACAGGGTTACACCAGACCTGCTCAAACCCAACAGGGACTACACGAGACCAGTTCTAACCCAACTGGGCCTACACCAGACCAGCTTTAACCTAACAGGGTCTACACCAGACCAGCTCAAATCCAGCAGGGCCTACACCAGACCTGCTCAGACCCAACAGGCCCCTATACCAGACCAGCTCAAACCCAACATGACAGTTCTCTCACAACTTTCGCAAAGCCATCATCCCAAATTTTGAAAGTGCGCTTTTTTTTTCTCTAAATACTGAGTAATATTTTTGGATTTTATCAGCGAATTCTGTTCAGGGGGCAGGTGAACATATCCATTAAGTGTTGATAAAATAAATCTGATATGAACGTGTAGCATGAAATTGCGTTGAGGAAGAGCACCTTCTCTAATAGGAGGGATGCGGATCATTTACCCGCCTCCCGGGGGGGGGGGGGGGGGGGCTGATGCATGATGGGATGAAGATGAAAACGTAAGTTCCCGCGTTGCTCACGGCATGGCTCCCGAGTGGACCCCCCCGCACAATCAAAAGGCCAACAGCAGTGAGTCATTTGAATATTTTCCTTTTTTACAAATACAATAAAATGCATGTGCTTGCTGTGGTATACTCTGTGCTGGATATTAGTCGACAGCAGTGCTGTTTTTCACCCTTAATCCAAGCATATATACTTTAATTACAACCCCAATTCCAAAAAGGTTGGGACGGTAAATTAAATGCAAATAAAAACAGAAAGCCGTAATTTGTAAATTTACTTTGACTTGTATTCAAACAAAAACAGTATAAAGACAAGCTATTTCATGTTTTACCTAATCAACTTCATTGTTTTTTGAAGATATACATTTTGTTCTGAAATTGATGCCTGCAACACGTTCCAAAAAAGTTGGAACAGGGACTAATAACAATGTGACAAGTTGAAATAACAAGGTGATGTTAAACAGGTGAGGTGAAACAGGTGATGTTAAACAGGTGAGGCAATCGTGTAATAGTATATAAGGAGCCTCCAAGAAAGGCCTAGTCCTTCAAGAGCAAGGATGGGTCGAGGCTCGCCAATTTGCCAACAGATGCGTCAGCGAATAATCCACCACTTTGACAACAATGTTCCCCGAAGACAAATCGGTAGGATTTTGGGCATTTCACCATCTACAGTGCACAATATAATTAAAAGATTCAAGGAATCCGGTGAAATATCGGTGCGTAAAGGGCAAGGCCGAAAACCACTTCTGAATGCGCATAATCTCCCATCCCTCAGACGTCACTGTCTTAAAAAACGTCATGCCTCTGTAATGGATATCATGACATGGGCTCGGGAATATTTTGGTAAACCTTTGTCAGTCGACACCATTAGCCGCTGCATCCACAGATGCAAGCTAAGGCTTTACTATGCAAAGCAGAAGCCATACATCAACACTGTCCAGAAGCGCCGCCGACTTCTCTGGGCTCGGTCTCATCTGAGATGGACAGAAGCACAGTGGAAGCGTGTTTTGTTGACTCGTCGGACAACAAAACACATTTCAAATAGTTTTTGGAAAAAACAGCCGTTATGTTCTCCGCGCCAAAGAGGAAAAGGACCATCCAAGCTGTTATCAGCGTCAGGTCCAAAAGCCAGCGTCTGTCATGGTATGGGGGTGTGTCAGAGCCCATGCCATGGGTAACTTGCATCTGTGAGGGCACCATTAATGCAGAAAGATATGTAGAAATTTTGGAGCAACATATGCTGCCATCCAGACGCCGTCTTTTCCAAGGACATCCCTGCATTTTCCAGCAGGACAACGCCAAACCACATTCTGCCCGGATTACAAGTGCATGGTTGCATAAGCAGAGAGTGCGGGTGCTAGATTGGCCTGCCTGCAGTCCTGACCTGTCTCAGATTGAGAATGTATGGCGCATTATGAAGCGAAAAATACGGCAACGAAGGCCCTGTACAATTGCGTAGCTGAAGACCTGCATAATGGAAGAATGGAGGAAAATTCTGCTTGCTAAACTTAACCAACTTGTGTCTTCAGTGCCCAAACGCTAAATAAGTGTTATTAAAAGAAAGGGTGATGTTACACAGTGGTAAACACTCAACTGTCCCAACTTTTTTGGAGCGGGTTGCAGTCATCAGATTTGAAATGAGTGTATATTTTCAAAATAACTATAAAATTCACAAGGTAAAACATCAAATATGTGTTGTTGTAGTGTTTTCAATATAGTAAAGGATGAATAGAATTTACAAATCACTCCTTTTTGTTTTTATTAGCATTTTCCATACTATCCCAACATTTACAGTAAATAAGATAACATTCCTCCTCAATGTTTGTGAGATGTTCTTGTCTGATGTAAAGGGGTTTTAGACAAGTCAAATAAACACGTAGAATATGTAGATAGCGGAACTGATAGCCGCTCACGCGTTTTACCTACGCTCTCTATTTTTAGCCCAAACTTCCTGCTCAGACTGGGACTCGTTTGAGTTAAGCGTGAGAGAAACTGCATGTTTTTCATTTAGGAAAAGTATTCCATTGTGATATTTCTCCAGAAGAATGTGTCCGGGTTTTTTTTTTTTTTCTCCAGGAACAAAAGTCATGCTTGGAGCCATAATATTAATGTAGTGTGTGGAACATATGGCAGTGATCATGGGCAAATTTTTTTGGTCACTGTAATTTATACTGTTTACCGTTTTCTGGAAACAAGTGAGGCTAGGCCTTAGCGCCAGTGGGCTGTGGCACGGGGCCTGAATGCATGCTTTCGTAAAAAATAATAGCATGTTGCATTTACATTTACATTTCAGGCATTTAGCAGACGCTCTTGTCCAGAGCGACGTACACAGATTTAGCATTTTTGCATATGACCCATTTACCCAGCTGGCTATGCACGGAAGCAATTCAGGTTAAGTACCTTGCTCAAGAGTACAGCGGCGGGGTCTTACCTGGGAATCGAACCTGCAACCTTTTTTGGTTACAAGCCCATTTCCCTATCCGTTACCACACTGCCGCCTGTTCTCACTGTTCTCGATGCGACTTCATTACCTCTGTGGAGGGTGCTTCTCTGACTGTGGATGTGTTGATTTGCCCTTAACTTAAGTCGATTTGCAGGATTGTCCCAGTGCTGTTTTTTTCCCCCGCTGTGACATCTCTCCAGGACTCATTCATAAAGATAGCTGATCTGGGATCAGTTTTGCTCGTGATGGATAAAGTTAGTATATGAACGGGGAAACTGATCCCAGATCAGACCTTACACTGAGATACACTATGAATATTGGCCCAGGTCTCTAATTTTATTTTATTTTATTTATGTACCCTTTATAAAGCCTCATTAAGATTAAAAATCTCTTTTACAAAAGTGTCCTGGCCACGACAGGCAGCGTTACAATGAACGTGCTACAGACAGGCAACATATAGCAATATTACAAAACAATAAAAGTTACAAAAAATATATACAAAGGTTACTTCTGGTTTTTCTTCCCTGGCTGAAGTAGGCCAGGTTTAAGTATGTGGTGTCGCAAGGAGTGGGCAGTGTTTAAATTAATATAAAATGAGTCTCTATTGGTTGGGATAGTGTGCATGCAGTGTAGATAGGTAAAAAGGTAATATGCAAATACATTAGACCTCTTTAGAAGTCTTTAGATGCTGGTCAAATTTGAAAGCATGTCTGATGTTCCTTGAGAATTTTTGAAAATACATGTTGCTAAGCAAAATGTACAATCATAAGGAAGCCAAGTCATATGAGCATTCTCAATACTGTTCTGAAGACTGGTGAGAGTAGATGTTTTTTTATTCCCAGAAAAGTGCAGGAACTGTACTCTTGTCAAAAGGATTATTTATTTATACTTTATTTAAGAGAAATACCCTATTGAGATTGACATCTCTTCTTCAACAAGGACATGACTAAATTAGTTTTGTCCCATTTTTGTGATTTATTTGAACAAAATTACTTTCCAAAAATATATATCTATAAATTACAGTCAGAATAGTGGTGTGGGTTGCTTTGTGGGTGGCATAAAACCATCCAAAAACCCACATGCAGACACATAATTTAAATAGATGTATTTGAATTACTGCCCGTCCGTGATGGTGGCTGAGTGTGGTACGACCCCGTATGACCCGGAAGCTTTTCTCCCTCAGGAGCTACTTCCTCTGGTCCTGACCTTTGAGCTCCCAGCGATGGTCCAGCCAGACCCCGGCTCCCCCATGGTCCAGCACATCTCTCAGACCTACAACATCTCCGTGTCCTTCAAGCTGCGGTCCCGGCTGTACGGCGCCACGGTTACGGTCAGGGGCTCGCAGGACAACGCCGCCGCAGTCAAGGTACCCAACCACCCCCGGATATGGCTCGGCGCCCGCTGCGTTAGCGTTTGAACCGTGGTCCTGACTCGCTGTGGCTGTAATGGTCCCATGCAAGGAGGTTTTCTGGCAAAATTTTCAACCCATCTGGCGCAATGTGTTGGCCACTTCATTTTGGATCATTCTCCATTTTGACTGGCTCAGTAATCCCCCCCCGCCCACCCCATAAAAGAAAATGCCATTCATCAGCCCAGTAGGTGCCTCACATTGGCAGTTGAGGAGAGCTTCCCCTTCCCTTCAATGTGAAGTGCTTTAACATTACTATGTAGATTATTATTATTATTATTATTATTGAGCACTCTGTCCGTCTAGCTATGCCTATAATCGTGCCTCTGATGTGGATTTGGCGTGGGGATTATTTGGGCACACCAACGCTGATTGTTGTTGACAGAGGGAGGAAAGTAGCAGGCCAATGATTTTGGAGAGAGTGTGTGTGTTCACATTTCTGTGCGTTTCAGTTTTTTATTAATAATGCAGTCAACGGGAGGAATCACTCTGTAAATGGAGGAAGTAATTATTGGAATAGAAAATAGAGAAAGACAAAAGAATTTGTGTTTTATTTGCCTTCAGCGCTGTGCGTGCGTGCGTGCGTGCGTGCGTGTCAGGGCTTTTGTCAATCCATTTCAATTCACCAAGTCCAGGAAATGAAGAATTGAAATTCAATTTAAAAATAGCCTTCATGTTCTATGTATTTTTCCCTGCAAAATTAATTGAAATTTCGAAGCTTTCAGCCGCGTTTGTGCTCCCGTCTCCGTTTGCAGAGGGGAACGGCCCTGCTGCTGGAGCACCTCACGGGGGGCCTGGGCGGAGCCGTGTCGGTCAGCACCCACCTGGACATCGCGCCCCAGCACCACCTCTTCCTGATGGGCCGCAACGGCAGCAACGTCCGGCACATCACCCAGAGCACCGGAGCCCAGCTCCACTTCCCCGACCCCAGTAGCCCGCACAAGAAGTCCACCGTCTACCTCCAGGGCTCTGTGGACTCCGTCTGCCTGGCGCGCCAGTATCTCATGGTAACGATCTCTGAGAGAAAAATTCACCACTTGCTAAATCATTTACTAAAAATCTGCACGTTGTTACCTTTGTTTCGACAGTTATCTAAATTAGGTACAGCTTGAAAGTTTTTTGTCAGTTATAAAACATGACGTTTTGTTAATTCTGCCATTTCACATCAAGCTTGTTACATCCATCTCATAGACAACATATATTTAAATACACTTTGGGCTCTTGAATCACAGGAAACACAGAAATGACTGCGTGCACTCTATTCCAAGGTCAAGTTTAAAAGATAGGAATGACGTATTGACACGCAAATTGCTCAATCACCAGAGGACAAGTACCCCGGTGTGTACAGAATACTTTGTACACTCGAGGGTACATAAACACAATTACACATGGCTGACAGACCGAACACCTTGTTATCTTAAACAGGAGCTTCCCGCCTACCTAAACAGCAGTTATGCCCATTTACGTCATCAGGAGTAATTAGTCCAAATCTTTGGAGGGCTAACTTATAAAGCGGGGCGTTAGACTTATCGATAGTACTTGCATGTCGGTATTATCCTCTGCAGGTAGCAGGAATACATTTTGAAATATTTTTAGGTGAATTATTACGTTAATTTGCCTCTCTCCGTCCTCAGCTAGACCATTTCACTGATCGGCTGACCAGGACACTTCCTCTGTGTCTTGTCTCGCTCCGAAACTTCTTTCCATAGCTTCGTTTTCCCCCGAAGGAACAGAGCGTTGCGTCAGCCTGAAATGCAAATGCGGTTTAAGCAGGGATGATTGTGGTACAACAGTACTGGATAATATGCACAGCAACCCGCTGGCATTGAGTACGGTGTACGTGCATGTAATGAGACCGTTTGTTCTATGTATAACAGCCGTCCCAAATAACGAGTTAAATGTGTGTGTGTGTGTGTGTGTGTGTGTGTGTGTGTGTGTGTGTCTGTTTGTCTGTCTGTGTGTGCATGCATTTGCGTGTGTGTGTGTGTGTGTGTCAGGGCTTTCTCCCACTGGTCCTGATGTTTGATATTAAGGACGATATGGAGGTGGAGCCGCAGTTCTTGACCTCTCTCATGGAGCGACTGGACGTCTTCGTGAGCATCAAGGCCAAGGTCAAACAGCCCAGCAAGGTACAGGCCCTGCCCACTAACAACCATGCCCAACCCTAGCCGTCAGCCAGCAAAATCCCCCAGCCAATCACAGGTTATTGTGTAAGCTCCAAGTCACCAGCCTCCCCCAACCGTGTCCCTCCCTTACACCCACCCCAATCGTAGACACAGGCCACTGTATAAGCGCCTTCCGTCTCACTCTCTTTGATTTATCTAAAGACGCCGGTTATGTCAAGTCCGTTTCCCTGCCGTTTGTTTGCTCGTAGCTTTTTCCCTTCTTCCTGACCTTCAGCATCGCACCGGCTGAGGACTTTCAGCCCTGGCGCTTCGTAAAGCTGTTGAGTCAGTGATCTTCTGGCCGGCTCTCCGGGTGCCTGAGCGCCTGCTAATGGGTTGCGCTGTGATTGAGGCGCTAATTAGAGCTAGCGCACAGGGGAGACGCACGCTCTCTTATGCAGGGAGCTGTGAGATATGTGTTCTCTCCCTGCTCTTCCCTCAGAGGGCATTTTGCCTGCAGTCTCCTCTCTGTAGTTCAAAAACAGAGAGCAATGAGCAAGGCTCTAGAGGGAGTATGTACAGAACAGATAATGGCTAAAGACAAAGTCAAAGGCTGCGGTTCAATCTTTGCTCTCAACTGTTTGGCTGTATTCCACTTTAGTTCACGTAATTAGTTTGATTAATGCAATGATTCTATTGAATGTCTTTATTTGATATGTTTGTTTGTGTGTTGTGGGTCTGCCCCACTGTCTATGTCTTTTCTGTTGATGCTGGTGGCTCCAACTGAAATTCCCTAAAGTGAAAATAAAAGTTATTCTATTCTATTCTATTCTAACTTTAACTAAGAGCTGAAGTATGCTATATATTTATGTTTTTATTCACAAACAGTTTATTCACAAATACAGTGAATAAACATTAAAATAAACGCTGAAATAGCCAAACTGTGTTTGTGAATAAAAAAATATATATTCTTTTTTTTTATTTGTTTCTGATTTTTCCCCATTTTCTCCCAATTTAGTAGCCAATTGAACCCCTATTCTAATTCAATTCCCCCCGTGTAGCAACCGCTAGAGAATCACCGCTACACAACCCCGTCAGCCGGCGGTAGGACGGGAGGGCGCCACGTCCTCTTCAGGCGCGACTTCTCCTAGCTCCTGACCGTGATTCCAGCCCGCCCAGGGCCGCTATGCACGCAGCGATTCTCCCAGAGCCCCTCCCCCCACCCGGAAGCAGCCGCCAATTGCTGTTCCCACAGGGCGCCGGCCATGCTCGGATCTGGCAGGACCGGGGCGCGAACCCCGATCCTCGGAGCACAACCGCACCGACTGAAAGTCAGCGCTTTTACCGCTGTACTACCGCGACGGCCCTAAAAATATATATTCTATATGATTGAATACAGTCCAGGCTGAGGAATCACTCCATGTGTTGTTCTCACAGACATGTGCAAATGCTCGGTTGTTTGCATTTAAAAGTGAAATGTAAATACTATGTGTTGCTATTTGGTAATTTTTTATTTTTCTATTTAGAAGACTAGCATTGGAACAGCTATTCATCTAAAAAGTTTTAAATAACAAAGCATGGTATTTACATTCCACATATACAGCTGAACTAGGCACAGGCTGAGAAATTATTCTTCACTGCGCTAAAGTGATGTTATTATTTATTGGCTTTAAATGTGTATTCCTTTTACAATGCGTCTCATTCTCCCTGCTAATATAATGTTAGTGATGCCCAATCGCTGTGGATTTTTGCTATTCTCGTAACCCCAGACGGTCAGGAGAGAGCTCAAGGTGCTTATCTTGCTGTCTGGGAACAGCGCTCTAATGACAGAGACATTAGATTCTGCCGTTTGCAGAAGTGTGACATATCTCATACACGCCTCCTGTCACCCTTCAACCACTTCCCTGTGTCTCAGCTTATGTTTGAAAGCCAGCGTGAATCACCTCCTTTGAGTTGATGTGACTGACGTTTGCACTTGGAGTTTGTAAATTGTTTTGGAGAAAAGCGTCCTGCCAAAGCGAAAATAAATATGAGTGTGAATGTGTATGACTGGGTTAGCGGTAGCCTGCTCTCACGTTCTGTCCCGTTCTCTTTGGGTGAGCCAGACCGTGATCGTGAAGAGCGTGGAGAGGAACGCCATGAGCATGTACGAAGCCAGGAAGTTTCTACTGGGCCTGGAGCACTGCGGGGTGCCTGTACCCCAAAACAGTGGCCCTTCCCACCTCGTCTGCACCGTGGGCCTGGACATACTGGCCTCAGCTGGCCTGGGGCTCACCAGTCTCGGTAAGAGGGTACAGCTGGCCTGGGGCTCACCAGTCTCGGTAAGAGGGTACAGCTGGCCTGGGGCTCACCAGTCTCGGTAAGAGGGTACAGCTGGCCTGGGGCTCACCAGTCTCGGTAAGGGGGTACAGCTGGCCTGGGGCTCACCAGTCTCGGTAAGAGGGTACAGCTGGCCTGGGGCTCACCAGTCTCGGTAAGAGGGTACAGCTGGCCTGGGGCTCACCAGTCTCGGTAAGGGGGTACAGCTGGCCTGGAGCTCACCAGTCTCGGTAAGAGGGTACAGCTGGCCTGGGGCTCACCAGTCTCGGTAAGAGGGTACAGCTGGCCTGGGGTTCCCCAGCCTGGATAAGGGGTACAACTACTTGGGGTTCACCACACAGGATAAGTGGGTAAAGCTGATTGGCGCTCTCTCCCCCGATTCATCTTGGCTGAAATCCTCACCGATTTCTAATAATATTTAATATGTAAACTTTTCATTCAATGCCCTTATGACCTATGATACTAACCATGTTTATGGAGAAACAAGTCATATTTTTTTAGGAACTTGACACATCAGCTCATTCTTGTGTCCCTGAAGAATACGTGTTATTGCCTGTACATTGAATTAGACATAGAACAGACAAACTGGAAAAAGAATATATTTTGATATAAATGTATGGTGTAATTGACATGCCTCTAATCCCACAGTACTTGGCAAAAGTATGCTTTAATTGTTGTATTTATACTACAATGTTAGGTCTGAAACCTGCATGTGAAGTTCATATATATATATTTTTTACATTGTTCTGAAAGGGCAGCCTCTTAACAAGATTATTCTCCAAATGGACCATCCTCACTATTTCATCACAGTATACAATACACGATCTGATTGGTGCAGCATGCACGCGCATGCAAATCCACTGTCTTGTAGACAAAATTAATTTTATAGCACTCAACCCCTGGGTCAAATAATTACACAAATCTTTAGATGAAAATGAAATTCCTGCAGATTACAGACCGCTTTAAAATATTCAAAACAAAATTAATATTTCATATCATCGTACATTTCGGTAAGTAACATGTTTTTAAAAAAAATAAATTCTCAGGAATCTGCAGTAGGGTTTTTCAATTTTACCAGCTTCTAGTATTTTAAATTCATATTTTACCCACGTTTTCTCTACCCTTGCAATGTCTATAACCTCCTTTGACATAGTAAGCCAATCTAAATAGGCCTAGCGTTCATTTTCGGAGTGAGATGAGTGTTGTTGGATTGGGAAAAATACATTGCTCATCCAGCATTCAACCTTGAGGATGCTATGATTTTTCCAGTCAGTAGCTTGTTTCCCAAAATATGACATTCACAAGGGTTATTTCTTTCATCAGCCATTGTTACAAATGTTTTGAACATCAAACATTGGCTTGTGTCATCAATTACCCTGCCTGTGTATATTTGGATAAGCATAGGCATTAAAATGCCGTCCAATTTAAAATATGCTTTGTGAAGCTAAATTATCACGGACAGCCATCTGTGATGATAAGCCATGTAAAATATAAATATCTTGTGGAACTTAGATAGCAGAAAATGCTTTAAAACCGTTACTCCATTTGCACACTGAGATAAGCTTCATCAACATTGTGACAGACAGAGTTCAATCACCTCCTCTTCTTAAATTTGACTTGCAAATCAATGCAAATGATTGTTTTTCTCCTTCACAGAATTTGCCAAGTTAATTTTGGTAATCATAAATTCTCCAAACGGCATTTATGAATAAATGAAGAAAAAAACACCAGATGTTGGTTGAATCCAGACCGAAAATAAAAATATCAGCTCCAAGTGTAAAAATAGTGGTAAATTACATCTGTCAGTGTCATTTATTGAATGTTTGAACACCATCTCAGTGTAACAAAACATTACCGCTCCACTAAATAGAAAAACTCCAGCAAGTCAGTGTGTGCCGCTGGAGAGTCAGTACCACTGCTGCCTCTGTATGTAAACATGTACCACAGGCTGAAAGGTGGCAGTAATTTGTCACTGTAATGTGTCATTTTAACAAGAAAATGAACGGCGCAGTTTTATACACTAGGCCTGTGTGGTTCACAACCCCGGTCCTGGATTACGGCCATGTCAGCTGATTTTCATTCCAAGCGATCACTTGACTAATTGAGGCTTTTGAAAGCAGATTTTAACACAGTGCAGATTTAGCTCATTACCATTTTCTCTGTCTTTAAACTGTTCATTTTCCGCAAATGATTTAATTTCAAAGACCAGGTGTCCACACTTTCAGTACTTAGGACTGCACAGATTTACTGAATTAATGAATTAAAGATGGAACCTCTTCCAAGGTATAATTTTCCACGGCACATTACAAAAATACGAAAGCATTAGCTGTATGAGAACTAACTGATCAGCCTGCTTGAATGTCTTTTGTCACAAATATCCGTTTGTGACATGATACGGCGTTAAGAGGGTAAACCATCCCTCATTAGACATTAAACATGTCTAATGAAACACTTTATCTACTAAAACAATTAAGTGCTCTTTTTGTTTCAGGAATTATAGTTAATGTTAGAATGAAAACTGGCATACACAAGAGTACTGTAAGACCGGTGAGAACCAGTAGACTAGGCCTTAGTCTATATCATTCAATCAAAAGACTGACTAATATATTTTATAATTCAGACAAATGTGGGTTGCTCAGTTTTATTGCTTTGAAAATTAGCATTGGAGAGTTCGGTCAGTGGTTTATTGTAAATTAAAAGATGGACATACAAACAAGACAAAAACTTTTCCCTCACCATGCAAAGTAAAGAGAGACAGAGAGAGAGAGTGTTCTGTGTGTTCTGTGTGGGCCTGTGGGGCGTGTAATTCCTTGAGAAATTATGATGAAGGAAAATGATTCTTTAAAAAAAAAAAACACTGTCACATATATTTATCAGGTTTAAAATGATAGATTGAAATCTTGATTTTATCAGACTAAATGTCAAAATGTCTTTCTGCTCGGAGGCACATGTGTGATGAATGGATCATTTATCCTTTACAGGCTTCAGACTGATTGATTGTGAAATATTGTGAGACAAGTCTGTGTTGTGATTAGGCCTTAGTGCTGCTGGTGGGAGTGGCCCCTCTACCTTCCTGAACCACCGCAGTAGCTCTGTGAGCCCCCTACAGCCCCCGATCTCCGGCCCTGCCACGCCCTGCCCAGCCCTGTGGGCCAGCTCCCTCAGCAACCCGCCCAGCTCTACAGGTGAGATGCGCACACACACACACACACACACACACACACACACCTATGTATGCACACACACACACACACACACACACACACACACACCTATGTATGCACACACACGCACACACACACACACACACACACACACACACACACACACACACCTATGTATGCGCACGCACACACACACACACACACACACACACACACACACACACCTATGTATGCACACACACACACACACACACACACACACACCTATGTATGCACACACACACACACACACACACCTATGTATGCACACACAAACACACACACACACACACACACACACACACACCTATGTATGCACACACACACACACACACACACACACACACCTATGTATGCACACACACACACACACACACACCTATGTATGCACACACACGCACACACACACACACACACACACACACACACCTATGTATGCACACACACACACACACACACACACCTATGTATGCACACACACACACACACACACAGACACCCATATATGCACATACACACACAAACACACACACACACTCACGCACATATACACACACACACACCTATGTATGCACATATGCACACATGCACACACACACAAACACACACACACACATAGTCACACACATGTATGCACATATACAAACACGCACACACACACAGACACACACACACACACACACAGATAAAAGAGTAGGTTTCATATTGTGTCTGTGGTTCCTCTCTCTCTAAGGCTTGTCATCTCAGCTGATGATGCACCCAGCCACACAGGCCACCCTGAGGACCCTCCTCCTTTCTGGGGCCCAGGGGTACACCCAGAGCACCCCTTCTCCACCCCCGGGCCTGGCCCCCATCGACACACAGGCCAACAGCATCCCTGAGTGTGGGAAAACAGCTCGCTCTCTCAACGGCCACATCAAAGTATGCATGCTCTCCAATTCACACCTTACACCATAGCCTGCTGCGTGGAGCACAGTTACGAGATCTCAGTGAATATGTTATTCTTGCATAGCACTTAAATCAGCACTCATATTGTGCATTGTGTTTTTTGATAGTGTACTTGGTTAGTCTGTCTAGTCAAGTGTGTAAACAATAGTTATTTTCTTAGCACAATCACTCACTTACTGAAGTGCTGCTAGCGCTGTTTTTTACTTCTCTTTGCTTTTGAGTCTTTTGCTTGCACTAATCTACTCTCTCCGGAGTATCTGTGGCATTTTTCCGGAGTATTTGAGTCATTCTGGAGAAGAGTGTCTGCTAAATAACTGTAACGTAATATAACGTGACCGTCCAATACTGACAGAAATATCATCCCGCCGAGCCTCAATAAGAGTGCTTAGTCCCCTTTGCTCTAGACCTTGGTCTTTAGCCCAGGAGGCCCATTGCATCTCTTGCATCATGGGTTCAATCCCACAACGGGCTTATCCATTGCCTTTAGAAGTGCATGCTATTGTCTGTATCTACAGCAGGTACTTGGGCTGCGTCCGCAATGACTCCCTATACACTTTATAGTGCACTATTTACAGGATGACTCCCTATACACTTTATAGTGCACTATTTACAGGATGACTCCCTATACACTTTATAGTGCACTATTTACAGGATGACTCCCTATACACTTTATAGTGCACTATTTACAGGATGACTCCCTATACACTTTATAGTGCACTATTTACGGGATGGGCTATTTTGATGGTTTCCAAATTCTCAATTGAGAACGCTGAGATTTAGGACGTCCTACAAAATGGCTGATTCCCTAAAGAGTGCACTATAAAGCGTATAGGGAGCCATTTTGAACGCAGCTTTAGTTAGAAAAGCGTTGAATTGTTACTAAATAAGGTACTGTATTGATGTAAGGCTATGGAATGGATGTCCTTATGTCGTACCGTAGATCTGACGGTGTTGGGTTGCCTGTTGCTTTACAGCACCCCTGCTCGGTTTACAGCAGATTGTCTTCGACGTCGCTGGCTGACCAGGTCCGAAGCCCCTCCCACAACGACCCGGCACAGGACGCCGGCGGTCATTGTCCCTCTGAGCCGCTGTCCAGCAAGTCCGGCTCCGACCAAGGTACCGCCGCTTCTCCGAGCAGACGGCCTAACGGCAGCGAGCGCGCTAAACCTGAAACGCTGCCAGAATATTCACAGGCAATCAGTCTCTTAGTTGATTTCACAGCTTTTCTGCCGCTCTGTGAGCTGATGATTAGCCGTTCTTGGCTAAGTGCCATTAGACCCGTGCACCTTAGTCATGTGTACTCTGTTTAAATTGGCTCTGCTCTTGCTAATACTGTAGCACGTGTAGTTTGAAGAGAAATGTATTCAGCGTAGTTGGTAAATAATTATGAGACCTCGAATTAAATTGTTTTGTATGCACCATCATAGTTGGTGACCTCATTCTCCCAAATTGTAATTATATTTGTTAACTGAAATCCCAGTTTTTATTTGCAGTGACCTGGGGAATTAAAATGGATACTAAGTGCCATGGAGTCTGTAGATAATCGGATGGTGGGGGAATGATGCAGTGGCCAGATTATAGAGGCATCCTAATCTTTTTTCAAAGTGCTGCAGGACCTTTATTGACCTATGTGAGTCAGGAAACCTCATCCAAACTATGGTACCTTTTAGAGCACAATGCCCCCATCACTGTGCTGGGGCATTAGATCTTTATTTGATCCAGAGGAAAGACTGCCCTCTACTGGTCACCCCAACATCTCTACCAATAGCAACTTAGTTTTCCCAAGAGGTCACTATGAACCAAGTCCAGTCCTGCTTAGTTTCAGCAGGATAACATGAGAAGGGTACAAAACAGTACGACTGCATACAGGGCTGTATGGCTGCTTAGCTTCAGCAGGTTGACATGAGAAGGATACAGGGTGGTTTGGCTACTTAGCTTCAGCAGTTTGACATGAGAAGGATACAGGGTGGTACGGCTGCTTAGCTTCAGTAGTTTGACATGAGAAGGATACAGGGTGGTACGGCTGCTTAGCTTCAGTAGTTTGACATGAGAAGGATACAGGGTGGTACGGCTGCTTAGCTTCAGTAGTTTGACATGAGAAGGATACAGGGTGGTACGGCTCCTTAGCTTCAGTAGTTTGACATGAGAAGGATACAGGGTGGTACGGCTGCTTAGCTTCAGTAGTTTGACATGAGAAGGATACAGGGTGGTACGGCTGCTTAGCTTCAGTAGTTTGACATGAGAAGGATACAGGGTGGTACGGCTGCTTAGCTTCAGCAGGTTGACATGAGAAGGATACAGGGTGGTACGGCTGCTTAGCTTCAGCAGGTTGACATGAGAAGGATACAGGGTGGTACGGCTGCTTAGCTTCAGTAGTTTGACATGAGAAGGATACAGGGTGGTACGGCTGCTTAGCTTCAGTAGTTTGACATGAGAAGGATACAGGGTGGTACGGCTGCTTAGCTTCAGCAGTTTGACATGAGAAGGATACAGGGTGGTACGGCTGCTTAGCTTCAGTAGTTTGACATGAGAAGGATACAGGGTGGTACGGCTGCTTAGCTTCAGTAGTTTGACATGAGAAGGATACAGGGTGGTACGGCTGCTTAGCTTCAGCAGGTTGACATGAGAAGGATACAGGGTGGTACGGCTGCTTAGCTTCAGCAGGTTGACATGAGAAGGATACAGGGTGGTACGGCTGCTTAGCTTCAGTAGTTTGACATGAGAAGGATACAGGGTGGTATGGCTGCTTAGCTTCAGTAGTTTGACATGAGAAGGATACAGGGTGGTACGGCTGCTTAGCTTCAGTAGTTTGACATGAGAAGGATACAGGGTGGTACGGCTGCTTAGCTTCAGCAGTTTGGCATGAGAAGGGAAAATATGTGTCTGTCTGAGTTTGGCTATTTGTGCCCCAGAGCGATAGAGCACCTTGCCATTGCGTTTCAGGCTCAGACACGTTTGTAGAAGTGGGGATGCCAAGGAGCCCATCGCACTCGGCCAACAGCAGTGAGCTGAAGCAGATGCTGGCTTCCTGTAAGACCTCGGGCGGGAGTCACACTGTGGAGCTCCGACAGGGACCTCACAACCCCCACCTGCAGTACGTATTCACACACCTTCACCTGCAGTACCTATTCACACACACACCTCCACCTGCAGTACGTATTCACACACCTCCACCTGCAGTACCTATTCACACACACACCTCCACCTGCAGTACGTATTCACATACCTCCATCTGCAGTACCTATTCACACACACACCTCCACCTGCAGTACGTATTCACACACCTCCACCTGCAGTACGTATTCACACACACACCTCCACCTGCAGTACGTATTCACATACCTCCATCTGCAGTACCTATTCACACACACACCTCCACCTGCAGTACGTATTCACACACCTCCACCTGCAGTACGTATTCACACACCTCCACCTGCAGTACGTATTCACACACCCCCACCTGCAGTACGTATTCACACACCTCCACCTGCAGTACGTATTCACACACCTCCACCTGCAGTACGTATTCACACACCTCCACCTGCAGTACCTATTCACACACCTCCACCTGCAGTACGTATTCACACACCTCCACCTGCAGTACGTATTCACACACCTCCACCTGCAGTACGTATTCACACACCCCCACCTGCAGTACCTATTCACACACACCTCCACCTGCAGTACGTATTCACACACCTCCACCTGCAGTACGTATTCACACACCTCCACCTGCAGTACGTATTCACACACCTCCACCTGCAGTACGTGTTCACACACCCCCACCTGCAGTACGTATTCACACACCTCCACCTGCAGTACGTATTCACACACCTCCACCTGCAGTACGTATTCACACACCTCCACCTGCAGTACCTATTCACACACCTCCACCTGCAGTACGTATTCACACACCTCCACCTGCAGTACGTATTCACACACCCCCACCTGCAGTACCTATTCACACACACCTCCACCTGCAGTACGTATTCACACATCTCCACCTGCAGTACGTATTCACACACACCTCCACCTGCAGTACCTATTCACACACACCTCCACCTGCAGTACGTATTCACACACCTCCACCTGCAGTACCTATTCACACACCTCCACCTGCAGTACGTATTCACACACCTCCACCTGCAGTACGTATTCACACACACCTCCACCTGCAGTACGTATTCACACACCTCCACCTGCAGTACCTATTCACACACACCTCCACCTGCAGTACGTATTCACACACCTCCACCTGCAGTACGTATTCACACACACCTCCACCTGCAGTACGTATTCACACACACCTCCACCTGCAGTACGCATTCACACACCTCCACCTGCAGTACCTATTCACACACACCTCCACCTGCAGTACGTATTCACACACCTTCACCTGCAGTATCTATTCACACACACCTCCACCTGCAGTACGTATTCACACACCTTCACCTGCAGTACGTATTCACACACCTCCATCTGCAGTACCTATTCACACACCTTCACCTGCAGTACGTATTCACACACACCTCCACCTGCAGTACCTATTCACACACACCTCCACCTGCAGTACGTATTCACACATCTCCACCTGCAGTACGTATTCACACACACCTCCACCTGCAGTACCTATTCACACACACCTCCACCTGCAGTACGTATTCACACACCTCCACCTGCAGTACCTATTCACACACCTCCACCTGCAGTACGTATTCACACACCTTCACCTGCAGTACGTATTCACACACCTCCATCTGCAGTACCTATTCACACACACCTCCACCTGCAGTGCGTATTCACACACCTCCACCTGCAGTACGTATTCACACACCTCCACCTGCAGTACCTATTCACACACCTCCACCTGCAGTACGTATTCACACACCTCCACCTGCAGTACGTATTCACACACCCCCACCTGCAGTACCTATTCACACACACCTCCACCTGCAGTACGTATTCACACACCTCCACCTGCAGTACGTATTCACACACACCTCCACCTGCAGTACGTATTCACACACCTCCACCTGCAGTACCTATTCACACACACCTCCACCTGCAGTACGTATTCACACACCTCCACCTGCAGTACGTATTCACACACACCTCCACCTGCAGTACGTATTCACACACACCTCCACCTGCAGTACGTATTCACACACCTCCACCTGCAGTACCTATTCACACACACCTCCACCTGCAGTACGTATTCACACACCTTCACCTGCAGTATCTATTCACACACACCTCCACCTGCAGTACGTATTCACACACCTTCACCTGCAGTACGTATTCACACACCTCCATCTGCAGTACCTATTCACACACCTTCACCTGCAGTACGTATTCACACACACCTCCACCTGCAGTACCTATTCACACACACCTCCACCTGCAGTACGTATTCACACACCTCCACCTGCAGTACCTATTCACACACCTCCACCTGCAGTACGTATTCACACACCTTCACCTGCAGTACGTATTCACACACCTCCATCTGCAGTACCTATTCACACACACCTCCACCTGCAGTACCTATTCACACACACCTCCACCTGCAGTGCGTATTCACACACCTCCACCTGCAGTACCTATTCACACACACCTCCACCTGCAGTACGTATTCACACACCTTCACCTGCAGTACGTATTCACACACCTCCATCTGCAGTACCTATTCACACACCTCCACCTGCAATACCTATTCACACACACCTCCACCTGCAGTACGTATTCACACACCCCCACCTGCAGTACCTATTCACACACACCTCCACCTGCAGTACGTATTCACACACACCTCTACCTGCAGTACGTATTCACACACCTCCACCTGCAGTACGTATTCACACACCTCCACCTGCAGTACGTATTCACACACCTCCACCTGCAGTACGTGTTCACACACCCCCACCTGCAGTACGTATTCACACACCTCCACCTGCAGTACGTATTCACACACCTCCACCTGCAGTACGTATTCACACACCTCCACCTGCAGTACCTATTCACACACCTCCACCTGCAGTACGTATTCACACACCTCCACCTGCAGTACGTATTCACACACCCCCACCTGCAGTACCTATTCACACACACCTCCACCTGCAGTACGTATTCACACATCTCCACCTGCAGTACGTATTCACACACACCTCCACCTGCAGTACCTATTCACACACACCTCCACCTGCAGTACGTATTCACACACCTCCACCTGCAGTACCTATTCACACACCTCCACCTGCAGTACGTATTCACACACCTCCACCTGCAGTACGTATTCACACACACCTCCACCTGCAGTACGTATTCACACACCTCCACCTGCAGTACCTATTCACACACACCTCCACCTGCAGTACGTATTCACACACCTCCACCTGCAGTACGTATTCACACACACCTCCACCTGCAGTACGTATTCACACACACCTCCACCTGCAGTACGCATTCACACACCTCCACCTGCAGTACCTATTCACACACACCTCCACCTGCAGTACGTATTCACACACCTTCACCTGCAGTATCTATTCACACACACCTCCACCTGCAGTACGTATTCACACACCTTCACCTGCAGTACGTATTCACACACCTCCATCTGCAGTACCTATTCACACACCTTCACCTGCAGTACGTATTCACACACACCTCCACCTGCAGTACCTATTCACACACACCTCCACCTGCAGTACGTATTCACACATCTCCACCTGCAGTACGTATTCACACACACCTCCACCTGCAGTACCTATTCACACACACCTCCACCTGCAGTACGTATTCACACACCTCCACCTGCAGTACCTATTCACACACCTCCACCTGCAGTACGTATTCACACACCTTCACCTGCAGTACGTATTCACACACCTCCATCTGCAGTACCTATTCACACACACCTCCACCTGCAGTGCGTATTCACACACCTCCACCTGCAGTACGTATTCACACACCTCCACCTGCAGTACCTATTCACACACCTCCACCTGCAGTACGTATTCACACACCTCCACCTGCAGTACGTATTCACACACCCCCACCTGCAGTACCTATTCACACACACCTCCACCTGCAGTACGTATTCACACACCTCCACCTGCAGTACGTATTCACACACACCTCCACCTGCAGTACGTATTCACACACCTCCACCTGCAGTACCTATTCACACACACCTCCACCTGCAGTACGTATTCACACACCTCCACCTGCAGTACGTATTCACACACACCTCCACCTGCAGTACGTATTCACACACACCTCCACCTGCAGTACGTATTCACACACCTCCACCTGCAGTACCTATTCACACACACCTCCACCTGCAGTACGTATTCACACACCTTCACCTGCAGTATCTATTCACACACACCTCCACCTGCAGTACGTATTCACACACCTTCACCTGCAGTACGTATTCACACACCTCCATCTGCAGTACCTATTCACACACCTTCACCTGCAGTACGTATTCACACACACCTCCACCTGCAGTACCTATTCACACACACCTCCACCTGCAGTACGTATTCACACACCTCCACCTGCAGTACCTATTCACACACCTCCACCTGCAGTACGTATTCACACACCTTCACCTGCAGTACGTATTCACACACCTCCATCTGCAGTACCTATTCACACACACCTCCACCTGCAGTACCTATTCACACACACCTCCACCTGCAGTGCGTATTCACACACCTCCACCTGCAGTACCTATTCACACACACCTCCACCTGCAGTACGTATTCACACACCTTCACCTGCAGTACGTATTCACACACCTCCATCTGCAGTACCTATTCACACACCTCCACCTGCAATACCTATTCACACACACCTCCACCTGCAGTACGTATTCACACACCCCCACCTGCAGTACCTATTCACACACACCTCCACCTGCAGTACGTATTCACACACACCTCTACCTGCAGTACCTATTCACACACACCTCCACCTGCAGTACGTATTCACACACCTCAACCTGCAGTACCTATTCACACACACCTCCACCTGCAGTACGTGTTCACACACCTCCACCTGCAGTACGTATTCACACACCCCCACCTGCAGTACGTATTCACACACACCTCCACCTGCAGTACGTATTCACACACCCCCACCTGAAGTACGTATTCACACACCCCCACCTGCAGTACCTATTCACACACACCTCCACCTGCAGTACATATTCACACACCTCCACCTGCAGTACGTATTCACACACCTCCACCTGCAGTACGTATTCACACACCTCCACCTGCAGTACGTATTCATACACACCTCCACCTGCAGTACATATTCACACACCTCCACCTGCAGTACATATTCACACACCTCCACCTGCAGTACGTATTCACACACCCCACTGTACCTAAACCTGCGCTAAATGAGATTTAAAGAAATAAATTTGAGCAGCTCAAACATTTATATTTACATAGGGTATCCATTCAGAGTCACTTTTTTTTTTTTAAATACAATCCATTTATTCTGCTGGATATGAGGCAGGGGTGGCCAACCCTGGTCCTAGAGAGCCACAGGGTCTGCTCGTGTTTGTTTTCACCTTAAATGCGACAACTACTTATACCAAAGAAACCAGATGAGGTGAGTTAACTCTGTAATCAACTGCTTTAATTGATCAATTAAGTGGCGAGTAACAACTAAAACCAGCAGACCCTGCGGCTCTCCAGGACCAGGGTTGGCCACCCCCTGTTCCCTGAGGTAAAAGCACAGTGTACAACAGTTAGTGCCCCACCCGGGACGGGAGCCTGCTACCTCTAAGCATAACCACTATGCCACACCACCTCTTGGATGTGCTTGCTGGATGGTTGTTACGGTAACGGAGCGTACTCCTCCCACAGCTCAGACCGACTCCTCTCGGAGCCGGAGTCCAGCCCCTCGGAGATCCCCTTGGGCGACAAGAGAGCCCCGGGGAGCGAGAGAGCAGCAGAGAGAGCCGCCCAGCAGAACTCAGAGAGGATGCGTCTCACGCCACAGGCCTCCTTCATCAACATGCAGGTCTTATTATTGTTATTGTTATTAATATTATTATTATTAATATTGTTATTGTTATTAGTAGTAGTAGTAGTCTGTTACAGTCCCACAATGCAGGATTAAGTAGTTGGGTCATTCCGTGTCAAATCAACCAGTGGTCCCTGCATGACCCTCTCAGATTTTGATGAAACTCCATCATAATAATCCATTGTATGAAAAATTAACACACACAAAAAATGCGACATGTCGCTTCCGAGACATGGCCTCCTGAAATTTGCTCAAAACCTCCGTCTTTCGCGCTCGCGAGTCGTGAAAACGCGCACATTTTTTCTGATTTTGGAAGCTTATAACTTGGGATTGGTAACAGCTATAGAGCTGAAACCTAACTTACCTTCTTCCAACCTGCAAGAATCCGACATCAGATTACTTGTACCCCCTTCCCTTTTCAAGTTATATGCACCCAAAGTAGCCACTTTGTTCAGTTGCACATGTTTTTGGTGATTTTCGAGGTCACCCTGTGCCCATACGAGTGGACATGTACATCCCATATCACAGATGTATTATCTATAGGTGTATGTTTATGGTCACAAGCAAGTACAGGCTAATCAATTCATTTGTAAAGGAATGACATCCATCCAAAGTTGGGTCCGGGTGAAAAAAAGTCAAAAACACAACCGTCCGTCTTGTCAATGGATCACCATGTGGACAGTTAAAACTTTTTCTGAAATTTACACCAGTTAAACAGATATATTAGATCTACTCATCAACCAAATTTCAGCTTTGGTACTCAATACAGGAACTTTTCAGAAAACGGGTTGAATGACCCAGTTAGCCGGTTAACTTTTTGTAAATATTTTGAATTTGATTACATCTGATTGGATGAGAGCCTGGGTATCTTCAAAAATATTTATAAAAGTTAGCCGGCTAATCCCGCTTTGTGAAATACCCCCTGCTTTGATGTTTGAACAATAACCTCTTTGTCTCTCCGTGTTCAGACATTCGACTATGAACAGAAAAAGCTGTTAGCGACCAAAGGTAAGTGGTTGCGGCTAACATTCCACTGTCGTTTTACTGTGTAGAATTTTAGTTTGGTGTCCCTGTGCCTCTGCATCATAGCTGAAGATGCAAAAGGCTCCAAAGATGATTGGTTGTTCTGCGTGAATGATCTCATTTCGAAAGGAAAATTATTGGTTGCGTGTCATGAATGTGGATGAAGATGGTTGGTTGTACTGTGTGAGTGATGTCATTCACAGAAGACACAGTTGATTTGCTGTGCTGCGTGAATAATATCACATAGAAAGGAGGATGATTGGTCCATTCTGTTTGTTGTGTAGCCATGTTGAAGAAGCCCGTGGTGACAGAGGTCCGGACCCCCACCAACACCTGGAGCGGTCTCGGCTTCTCCAAGTCCATGCCTGCCGAGACCATCAAGGAGCTGCGACGAGCCAACCACGTGTCCTACAAGCCGACCATGACCACCACGTACGAGGTACACAGGCACACCCCACGCTATAGACTTTGGAGGATGCATATATGCAAATTCCCATGTCACAGGGAGGGAGAATTTAAAGATACCATAAAGTCTGGCCTGGACAAAGACCCTTTCTGCATTTTCGGAGATAACCCCACAGTAAAAGAAGTTGGTAGTGAGGTCAGCAATCCACACATACATGCACTCCTGGCTTGGATTTGCTTAACATAACTTTATGACAAGAACAGGCCATTCAGTCCAACAATGCTCACCATCTTTCTACCACTAAAGAGTACCTAGTGCTCCCCTACAAACTAGATAATATCAGCACCATATCAAGCCTGGTCTTGAAAGCACACAGAGTTTCTCCCTCTTGATAAGAACTGGCCCCACAAGCTTATTTGCTTTGTACCTTGTAAAACATACCTTGTAAAACTATTTTGCTTGAGCATTAAATTTGGCCCATGTGAAAAGCCTGTAAGGAGGGTTTTATGGGATATCTGTCTGGGGCATCATAGCTGATTTCTGTGGCCATATCTCCCACCCCTACCTCAAACCCAGACATTTTCATCTGGGGCTTGTGGAAAGGGAAGTTGCAGTTTGTAAGACTGGTGTCCTACTAGCACATTTTAGCCAGCATTATGTTATAGGACCCCAAAGACTAATCAAAATAAATAACTCATCATAGGATTATGAGCTAAAGCACATTGCCTCAGTTTTGATCGACTTTACATTACATTACTGTATTTTTAGCAGAAGTTCTTGTCTAGAGTCGCTTACACAGATTATATATATATTATTTACATACAATTCATACATTAATACAGCTGGATATTTACTGAAGCAGTTCAGGTCAAGAACACTGCTCAATGGCACAACAGAAGTGCCCTGGTTGGGAATCAAACCCACAACCATTGATGTTTCAAGGCCAGTTCCCAAACCATTACACTACACTTCCTCCCAATGGGCTTACGTCACATCAGCATGTTAACCCAATCAGGCACATCGTAACAAGAAGTTACGAAGCTGACAAGTGAGACTAAGCACAAGATGAAACACAGTTCACGTCAGTGCCATCGATATTAAAGGCTACACTATACACCTGTATATTATGGGATGCTAACTGACACCATGCTTTCCCCTCTTTGTGTTTCTACTTGCCTTGCAGTGTTTTGTGGTTATTGGGGATATGTAATGTAATTTTGAATCAATCTCTTTATCCCTTTACCAACAGAGCATTATAGTTTTGTTATGTGTGGCTTTGGGTTTCAAAATAACTAACTTTATTAGTTATTTTGTAGCCTCAGCTGCAGACGCTATCATCTGTGGGGTGTGTGGGAAGAGAAGTTGCAGTTTGTGAAGTCAGTATAGCACAGTCACGTTTTTTCCTTGCCTTCAGGAGCCTTGTGGGAAGTTTTAATCATTTCTGTCCAGATTCCCTCCTGATTTTATTTTAGAAGTTTAAAAAAAAAAAAAAAAATTATTTATTTTTTTTCACCCTGTCTGCTGCCAGGAGTCTCCCCTGTCCCTATCAAACAACCTCGAGGGCATGGGGGCGGGCAGTGACTCGGACAACTGGAGGGACAGGAACGGCGGGGACCTCAGGGGTCCCTCGGAGTTTGCGGCGTCCGTGGGCAGCCCCAAGAGGAAGCAGACCAAATCAGGTGTGTGGGGGCGTGCCGCTGCTCTTCCCACCTCAGGAGAGAACCATAAAAATTAGATTCTTTTTCAAGACTGAGCTGAGGGAAAGTTTCCTTAAACCAATCCTTGTGGAGATTGGTTTGATGTTAATTGGTTTGAATGCAGATTGGTTTGGTGCAGATAGGTTAGAATGCTGATTGGTCTGAATGATGCTGGTTGGTTTGAATGCTAATTGGTTTGATTCTGATTGGTTTGAATGCTGATTGGTTTGATTCTGATTTGGTTGGAATAAGTCCCGCCCGATGGCACTCCCTTGTTTTTCATAGATCTTTTCCCCCTGCAGTGGAGCACTATCTGAGTAGCAGTAGCTACATGGACTGCATTTCCTCAGCAATGAGCACCAACGGCTGCAGCCTGAACTCCTCTTCCAGGGGCTCGGACCTGCCCGAGCTGTTCAGCAAACTGGGCTTAGGAAAGTACACTGACGTCTTTCAGCAGCAAGAGGTCCGGACCCGCCACCCCGCCACCCACCACCTTATCACCTTACACTACACTTATTTGCCGTATTTTAGTCTAATCATACCAGACTTGGGTCAAATCGTCTTTAGTCAACAGTAGAATTCCTGCAGATTACTGATGATTTTAAAAGAAATATTATTTCTATATATATATAAATATTTAGAACAAAATCAATCTTCCTTGTGATGGCGATGTTTTGGTTTGTTAATGTTTTTGTTGAAAATTTTCAGGGATCTGCATGAATGGAGTATCGAACTCTCATGCATTAGACTATATCATACAAAGCCGCTGCCATTGAAATACTCTTAACTAAAGATAGCATACTGATTCAGTTTGTGTGCATGGTTTACAGTGGCAGAATTATTATTATTATTATTATGCAGCAGCTAGAGCGCATCACAGGTGAAATTAAACACACGTAAGGCGGGTTTAAAACTATAAAAACCAATGTCATTAAACTTTTCTGCTCATTTAGTACTTAATTATCTCATGGCAACAAATCATCTTAGC
This sequence comes from Synaphobranchus kaupii, assembly GCA_029718625.1. Lineage (NCBI taxonomy): Eukaryota > Metazoa > Chordata > Actinopteri > Anguilliformes > Synaphobranchidae > Synaphobranchus > Synaphobranchus kaupii. Next base: position 114,741,427 of record CM056380.1, read on the forward strand.
AGATGATTAAATATCACGTCCTTGTGTTTTACAAGTGGCGATGTGCAAGACACAGGAACCATGCTCAGATTTTTACTGAAGACATTAAACTATGTGCAACCTTGTCTTTCAGATTGACCTGCAGACGTTTCTGACACTGACTGACACAGACCTGAAGGAGTTGGGCATCACCACATTTGGAGCCCGGAGAAAGATGCTGCTGGCTATTTCAGGTTTGTGTTTGGAAACGTTCACTGCATTTGCATTTGAATTTATCCATTTAACAGGTGTTCTATCCAGAGCGACTTACACAACTTACTTTAAAAATAACAAAACTTTTATACACACAATCCCACGTATACGCAAGCAATTCACACTCAAGGTTGCCACAGGCTATTTCAGGTGTGTGCTTGGAAACGTTCACTGCATTTGCATTTGAATTTTTGCCATTTAACAGATGTTCTATCCAGAGCGACTTACACAGCTTACTTTAAAAATAACAAAAATTTTATACACACAATCCCACGTATACGCAAGCAATTCACACTCAAGGTTGCCACAGCTATAACCCACTGGCAAACTTATCTCTGCAATCTCTGAGTTCTCCACTCAGTTTATTTGCAATAATTGCTAGCCTGCACCTATCAGCCTACCATTTCCATGGTGATTAATGCACAAATGCGCCCGGCCTAGTTTTTCTGTCTAGCGCTGACAGCTTCGTGTTTACACAAAGTTTGCACAGCCGCGCCACCTCACTTCGACACAAACTTTTGACGAAAGTCCTCCGGCAAGGAGTTCCTATTACTATTCCTTTGCCATAATAGCTTAAAAATTAAAGGTAAAAATTATTGCAGTCGTTAAAGATGTGGGATAATGCCTCGGGGTAATGCCTGCAGATACACTATGTAAGAGCTCTCAAAGCACGAAGTATAACTGAAAAATGAGCCAGTCTGCATACTGCAGGAATACATAACCCAAAAGCGGTTTAAAAAAAATAAATAGAAAGTTTCAAAATATTTTATTCAACAGCTTACATTATCATATAAATTGCAGTGTGTAGTAAGCTTACATTATCATATAATTTGTGTGCTGAAAAGAAAGTGACCAACCCCTCTTAGAGGTGCCAGAATATTATTTTCAAATGTCGGCCTCTCTTGCTTAGGCTGAGTTCCCTGTTATTTCATTGTGCACCGAGGAGGGACATAGTATATCTTGTACATTTATGCGGTAAGCCCAAAATGGTGGAGGCGTAGGCTGCTCGACAAATGACAGATAAGACGCAGACTATACAGAAATGAGACTAGCAACCTGCATTTGGTGAAACAGGGATAACATCTGTTTATTGGAATACAGTGTTGGGCCTGACAGAGAATGTGTGAATCGTCCCCCAAACAAATGGACAAAAAAAGAAGTATTCAATAGCAAATTCAGAGCCATTTTCAAATTCTGGTCATTTTCCAACTGCTCGTAACACTGCTCGTATATCCAAAGGCACGATTAGTGGTGTACTACAATAAATGGGCTTTATTATTGGTCCACAAAATACAGCATATGCTTATCTGTTGGAATATATGATTATAAATAGGTTTTACATTGTGCAGTACATTTCAATTGCAACCTTTGTGTGAAATCTACATAGCTGGAGTGTGTGTGGGAGGTGGGGGGGTGGGGTGGATTCTATGAGGGTGAAAGTGGGTGTTTCATTCACTATGCTCATAAGCCGTGTAAAAATCTCCTTTATTCTCCATGGATGGGCTGCCATTTCAGTAAGAAGCATCTAATATTCTCCCACTGTACAGTCACAGGACTATTGTGAAAGTCTGAAGGCGTCATATTGCCCTTCACAAATAGCACAGAATGCCAACTGAAAAATGTTTTGTTGTTCTATTTCATGCAAATAAAATCATAAATCAAGTCTCTTATAGTCTCCTTTTGCTGAGTACATTAAGGGCCTGATTTACTAAGACCTTTAGCATGTGCAAAACCATTTAGAACACGCAACACTAATAACACAACCAATGATTGGTGCAAAACAAATACCATGACCAATCATTGGTCATGTTATTGGTTTTGCGTGTGCTAAAAGGTTTTGCACACGCTAAAGGTCTTAGTAAATCAACCCCTAAGTATATTAAGACTGTTCATAATTGTTGCTTTCTGTTCTTTTTTTTTTTTTTTTTTTAGAATTAAATAAGAACCGGATGAAACTCTTTGAACCTCCCAACATCCGCTCCTCCTTCTTGGAGGGCGGGGCCAGCGGGCGGCTCCCGCGACAGTTCCACTCCGACATCGCCAGCGTCAGCGGCCGCTGGTAGGCCTCTTGGCCTCTTGGCCTCTCGGCCTCCAGCCCCTGTGGGTCCAGGCCTGGGCCTCTCGGCCTCCCGCCCTCCGCCCCTCTGGGTCCAGGCCTGGGCCTCTTGGCCTCTCGGCCTCCCGCCCCTGTGGGTCCAGGCCTAGGCTGAGCCCTGCAGTAACCCTGCACAACACAAAGGCCACTGGTACTCACTCCTTGAGTCCATTCCTGGGCCAAATAACCAAAGATTGACCAAAAACAGTGCCAAATAAGCAAAGAGCAACATGAGGGCTCGCTGGACTGTCGCGCATCGGAGAAGCACATCCACGACTAAAGGGAATCCCAGGAGGGAAACAGTACTACCAGCGCACTGTAATCTCTGTGAAGCTACGTACAGAGCGCTCAGTGAGACTACGCTGATGCTATTTGCAGTCTTAGTTATTTGTATCAGACCCGTGCACTTTAAAAACACTTGACTCCTTGCCCGTGGAAGGGTTTTTTTTTTGGTTTTTTTCTTGTCTGCCGACCAATGAATATGTGCCCTAAAAGCACTTGGATACCAAGTGAAATATAAGCACTGAGTGGTGTGTGTGTAGTGCTGAATATCAGTCAAATCCCAGCTTTATCAGGAGTGGACAGATGTGGAGTTGAAATCTAACTCTCAGCAGATATCGGTCGGTGTTACCGTGTTGCAGAATAACCAGTTGTCTGTCATGCATCTCTTTTTTATTTGTATTTGAATTTCACTATGTTAACATCAATTTGAATGTTTTTGTTTGAAACATTTTTTTATTTGACCTTTTTTATGAAAGACTATGTTGTGTTGGGCCCAGATTCAGTTCAACAGTATTGCACCTAAAAATAGTATTGAAATTTGTCAGCAAATGTTGATTTATTTTTTTTCCATTTTTTAATCAAAATTTTTTTATTTTTTTTTCGAATGATCACTGAACAAAAGCTTTGTGAGAAGCAAAATAAATCTTACACTTCCTTAAATGTATTACATAAAGGACACAGGGCATCGTAGTTATAATTATTTTATTTTAACCTTGGTGCTGTTATTTTTTTTTACTTCTGACGATCACATATTGAGAATTAGAATCAATTAGAATGATATTAGATGATTTTCTGAGGTGACACTTATTGGCGTGCCTAAGAACCCTTCTCTACAATTATCCCTCCATCTCTCCACTAGCCCCCAACCCCTGTGGCCAGACCGAACTGCTAGACCCCCTAATGCCGCAGGACAAGAATCTGTGGCGGTTTTTCTTTTTGGTAGTTATTGAAACAGGTTCATCTACCCTGTGGCTCTCCATCTGGTGCTCTGCCGGTCTCTGAACCGCGATCCAGGCCTGTCTGGGGAGGGTGTAGCTAAATTGTGCCTTCAGGGTTAACACAGGATGTAACCTCCTCGCATTTTGAGGCTCGGTGGGTGGCTATACTGTGGTGGATGAAAACATGCGATAACGCACACACACGTTCCTCGCTCTCCCAGTTCGCATCTGTCCAGAATGGCAGTTTGAGTGCCTGTTATCATTACGCCATCGTCGGAGGTGCACGCTAAAATAAACTATGAGGACCCAGGAAAAGCAATGTTTATATGACGGATGTGCCAGCCCGTATCACCATGGAAACGTTAACAGTGACTTTTGTGATTCATCACTGAATTCCTTACCAGTGCAGTTACTGTATCAGGTCATTTCCTTACTTCTAAAAGACAGGGAAGTGATGGCTGGCACAGTACATGTTAACAAAGAATATGGACGAGTCTGCGACATATGCACACTAACAGAATGGAAAAACCCAGGTTTGTGGGTTAAGATTAAGGTAAATATTTTTTTATTTATTTATCATTTGTGCTATTCGATAGCAGTGGCGTGACTGGACAGTTCTGTCTGTTATCTGATATTCCCGTTCTGTTTCATCCATGATCACCCTAATATGAGCGTTCCAGTCCAGAATCCGTGTTACTTCCACAGCCCAAAATGTTTGTGCTAATCTTCGCCAAAATTCTGCAATCAACTGGGGATGCAAAGACTATGGTGTAAGAACCAGGTATAATGTGTACAGAGAGCATTATTAATTTGTTTTGTAATATATAAAATGTGTTTTTGGCAAAATAGTCCTGTAATGCATCAGTTGACAGTTTTATATTGTGAATCTTACAAGTTCCCCTGGTTTAACTTTAAGGTTTGCTATTAAGTACCTGTTTTTCCAAAGGTAATCAACTGTACAAACCATGTTTGATAGAGATACAAAGGGAGACGTGTTCAGGAGGCACAATGTTTAAAACCCAACCAACACCAAAGTATTGTTACTTTAACTAGCTTTTGTAATATGTGTAAACCTGTGTGCTATAATCATCTCCACAAATAATACAAGTGTTAAGTATTGTTTTTAGTGTGGGAAAAGAGGTACAGTTTTAATAGAATTGCACAAAGAATGGCCTTGATCTGGTACGTTTTTCTGTGGTTGTTGAGTTGAAGAGCACATTAATTGTTGGCCTTTTGTGGCCAAATTGTTCGTATGTACGTGTTCCGTTTCATTTCTGTTGGTGAAATAAATCTCCCCTACTATATAGGGACCAAATAATGGTATAGCACTTTATCTAAAGTGACTTTATTGGGAATACACAGACCTGCGTGTACACCAGCTGTGATCCTGTTGTAGGATTTATTACGAAGGAAATGTTCACGTGCAATGTTTCGTTTCTTTGTTTTTTATTTTTGTGGACGTGGCTTTTGACAGTTGAGCAGCACTGAGTGGCATTGTGCCTAATTTAGTGCGGGACCACGTGTTGATGGAGACGGTCGAGGGGCACCCTGGAACTGTGGCCTTGGGGCTGTTCCGGGGGTACCTTCGACAACAGAACTATGCGCCAGAATCAGCGGCCAGATAGTCAGCGAATGATGAAGACATATTGTCTGAGGATAAAGCACAGATGAAGTCATGTTCTGTGGTCTCTGTGCTCTTAAATGAAGAGCTTTTTCCTGTAACAAAAGTTTGTAAACTCATGGAATATTCAGCTCCAGTTGGTGCCTTATTACAAAATAATAAACCAGTATGAAGTCTTCCTTCTGTCTCTTAATAAACCAGTATGAAGTCTTCCTTCTGTCTCTTAATAAACCAGTATGAAGTCTTCCTTCTGTCTCTTAATAAACCAGTATGAAGTCTTCCTTCTGTCTCTTTTTCTGACGCTCTTAGCCAGAGCAACTTACACATACTCAAAAAAAATATGTCTTAGCCCAGGGGTTTTGTTTTTAAATTAAATATCGTTTTTTGTAGTCATCTCTGTGTACATGGTCCTCGGTAGCCTCTAGAACTATTGTGAGTGTGTTGGTTATTCAGGGACGCAATGCCGGAATGCCAAAAATGATGAATGCCATCTCCCATGTCAAATAGATGCTATGATCCCCCTCTGGGTGTGTCTAGTTTCTACCCACAATTCCCTGTTAAAGATGGCCAGTAACCATAGAATTATCCTGTATGTTATATTTACTTCCTGTACTTTATAGCACCTATTTGTTGCTATAGAATGGCACCTGCAACACACATGCACCCCCATCCATGCACCCCCATCCATACACCCCCATCCATGCACCTCCATCCATACACCCCCATCCATGCACCCCCATCCATACACCCCCATCCATGCACCCCCATCCATACACCCCCATCCATGCACCCCCATCCATGCACCCCCATCCATACACCCCCATCCATGCAGTCATCAAATAATGTTCACACCAATGTACAGAGCACCACATGCTACCAGACGCAGATCTCTCTCATGTCTGGTTTCAGTTATTTCACCAGTGCTGACGAATAAAAGGTCAGTAAAGTCCGCTAATTTCTAATTTTCATGGAATTCAATGACGGACAACAATAGCCTGGTGACCGGAGACCAGTCAGAGAAACAGTGATTTAACCCTTTGAAGAGTAGGTTTTTTTTTTTTTGGAATGATTTCTTTCAAAATCCTAAGTCTACATTGCCTTCAATTTCCAGTAGTGATTGTTACATAAGCATTAGAATGTTCAGTTAAAGACTTAACGTGCAGGTTTCAACAATTTTACGCTTCTATACTGACGATGATTTGGAAAAACAAATTTGTCCCGAAATGAAGTGGCTTCAGATACTTGATTTAACTAAAGAATTGTATTATATCCCTTCAGATGGTTTATATCACAGAAGACTCGAGAGGGAATCGCCCCACAGATAACAGCAGCTGTAAAACAAGCAAATGAATTGACAAGGAAACTAATTTGGGAAAAGCTGCTCATATTTCTGTTTTGTTTTGCCGGTTGCCATAGATATCAGGAAAATATAGAAATGCTTCATATCAGACCTCACAGCTTTAGGACTTCCTGATCAGCTTGCCAAATCTTTAACCATTTTTTTAATTCATCTAATGAATTGCTCAACTATTTAGTTTCAGTTGTATTGACAACCCTTTCACCCTTGTTAATGAAGATGGTCTTGGTTGGACCTGGGGGAAAAAAAGTTCACAGTACTTTGTATAGAAGGGCCTCGCTTGACCTGTAATACTGGTGCCAACACCCACATATCCCCTAATCCAGGGCTGCCAGATCTCCCTAATCTCCGCAGGGAAGGTATTAGGATATAAAGTAATTACTGGAAAATAAAGAGCCTTGTTGCTATGCAGTATTTCATCGATGTTGACAATGAGCACCGCAGCACAGCTAAGTGTGGATGGTGTTCTTTCAACGCAGTAGTAGGCAGGTAGTTTAGGTGGAAAGAGATTTTGTTAGACATTTGAGGTGATTAAGGGTCTCCAAAATGCTTCTAGAAGATGCACTGATACCTTCCTTGAGGTTTGGTTTCTTGTTTTAACTAGTTAGGTTAACTCGTTGTGTATCTCTGGGGAAAGTTGATAGTGTGAAACTGGGAGGGGTGGGGGAGGAGCACATGGGAATTATCAGCCTCTTTTGGCTGTGTCCAAATCAGCACCCTTCCATACTATTAGGTAGGCTTGTTGAGTATACAGTCGTTAAGTAAGTACATTTTCTCTAAATATAGTATACTTTAAACCCCTGTATGATACACTTACTTCGCTGAGTATATTCGGAAGCACACTTCAAGAAGTACACAAACATTTTGCTCGCATAAATATGACATGCAGCTTTGTTTTAAAAAATGAGGTGCAGCTTCACTGATGTTTTCCTTCAAATACAACAAAAACAACACGTGACATGGCCGCACAAGGGTAGGACGTCTTACGACACTTCCACAGTATGGTTGGAAAATATGAAGTATTGAGGATATTTGTTTGTGTACTGCATGTCGCGTGCTAAACAGTGCACATTAAACAGAACACTTCTGCCAGTGCACTGTACGCAGGAGACAGGGCACAGTAGATAGGGCTCTGATTCGGACACAGTGCACTGTACGCAGGAGACAGGGTGCAGTAGATAGGGCTCTGATTTGGACACAGTGCACTGTATGCAGGAGACAGGGCGCAGTAGATAGGGCTCTGATTTGGACACAGTGCACTGTACGCAGGAGACAGGGCACAGTAGATAGGGCTCTGATTCGGACACAGTGCACTGTACGCAGGAGACAGGGTGCAGTAGATAGGGCTCTGATTCGGACACAGTGCACTGTACGCAGGAGACAGGGCGCAGTAGATAGGGCTCTGATTTGGACACAGTGCACTGTACGCAGGAGACAGGGCACAGTAGATAGGGCTCTGATTCGGACACAGCCAAATTCTTATTTCCAAGGACGGCCTGACAAGAGGCAAGCCAAAGCCTGGGCTAAGTCAAAAACCTGCACCCACACTGGCCCTTTTCGGATAGGATTCCCCATCCCTGCTCTATAGACTACTATCATATTCCTGGGGTGTGTCCCAATACTCGACAAATGCACCCTGCTTTCCTCCACTACCACCTCCTCTCCTCCGTGCCCCGGAAACAGATCTTTGTGTTTTAATCTAATGTTGCTAATTGCATCTTTATTACGTATTAATGGTTACATATTATTTAATGTCTCGATGCAAACCGCAATGTCAGGTAGGCTACATTGTATACTGTGTATGCAAATACTTGTACTTGAAATGTTCAGGCAGTTTTGCATACTTCCGGGTAGGAGAGGAGTGGTAGTGGGGGAGTGGAGGAAAGGAGGTAGGGAGTGAAGAATATTGGGACGCAGCCCTGTGGTGGATTCCAATCGCTTATTTTATCCGTCCTCTTCTCCTCGGTCCTCGCCTAACTCGGAAATCGTTTGAGGTTCGCCATCTTTAAGGACATTCCAAACCGCTAAATGCACCTCGGACGAACGAGGAGTGGGGAACGACAAGGCTCCCGGAGGATTCTTCAGTGAGGAAGCACACTCTTCACATCTCCCACGTCGCAGGCACACCCCTACACAAATTAAATTTTACAGTTCCTTTCCATTTATTAAAAAGCGCTAATCCATAATGACACTCATTCTTTATAACTAACAAAAGCACCGTTTATTCATGAAAAAATAAGCTAAAAGGCATTATAGTTAAGCACGTGAGCATAATATGACGATGATGCTTGATTGAGGAAGGACGTGATGTGAAGAGTGGTGGATAATTTATACTCGTCGCACATTCCGAGAAAAGGCTTCCGCAAAGGCTATACTTGTGTTTCCTCACTAAAGCACCCTCTGGGAGCCTCCTCGTTCCCCACTCCTGTCATGGTTATTTGCAGCCTTTGCTGTTCTACGTTTTGGTTTCCTTTTTGGTGTCGTCAGGACACTCTATCAGATTTTTTCCGCCTCTGTTCCGGTGTTTGTATATTGCCCGACAATTATTCCCTACACCTGTTTTGCGTTTCCTGCTGGCTATATATGGCCCAGGACTTCTGCATTTCCGACACTTCAATATTGTCTTTGCTATGTAGACAACGAAGTCGGTAAGGTATAGGAAATTCAGTCGCTGCATTTCTCGTTTGTATGAATAAGAAACGCACCAAGTCCGGTTAGAGAATTACGATTAGATTGGTTTTCTCTTTTATTTCCAATCTTTCTCTTTATCCTTTATTCTTGTAACCTGTTATCTTTTGTGTTCAGCTCTTTCGCCACAAGAGCTCTGGTTTTATCTTATGTTCTTTTCCTTCACTCGTTTTATCGATTTTTGTTTTGTTTCACCACCTCTTCTTACGCCTAATTATTTAGTGTGTGAGGTTCTTTTGTTAGTTATTCTCGCTGTTTATCGAGATCGCCTCAGTTTTTGAGGTTGCTTTGTTTTGCCTTGTGCCAGGGAAGTTTTGCTCCCGATCCTGTGTTATCTCCGTCCTGGTGCGGCTACTTCCGCGTTTGTGACGTATCTGTCTAGATACGATTTTAGAAATCCTTATCGGTCGCGTTTGGTTCTCCGAACCTTACACTCCCCCTTATAACTCCTCGCTCCTCTGAGTAGCATTCATCGGTTTGGAATGTCCTTAAAGATGGCGAACCTTGATCGATTTCCAGGTCAGGCGAGGACTGAGGAGAAGAGGACTGATAAAATAACCGATTGGAATCCACCCAAGGAGTAAAAATAAGCGAGGGGTCGGTCCCAATATTCTTCACTCCCCCACTACCACTCCTTTCCTACCTGGAAGTATGCAAAACTGCCTCAACGTTTTGAGTACAAGTATTAAATGTACCTGGCATTGTGGTATGCGTCGAGATGTTAATTAATATGTAACAATTTACACATAATTAAGATGTAATCAGCAACATTAGATTAAAACACAAAGATCCGTTTCCGGGGCACGGAGTACAGGAGGTGGTAGTGGAGGAAGGGAGGGTGTATTTTTGGGACGCAACCCTGCTGTCTCCCAAAGCCTAGGAGGCTTCCATGGACAGCAGCAGCTCATTGACAAGTGCGCACAGCTGAGGCTGATTGACAATTATGCCAGGTGTTGCTCGTGGCCTTCGTCAGGCCTGTTCATAAAGGCACAGGTTTCTGTAGGGGAGTGGTTTGTATGATTCAGGCATTAGGCTGGTTGTGTGAGGTTTAGTGGTAGGTGTCATGCTGGTGAGGTTGTTCAGGATTTAATTTCTATTCTTTATTTCTTACCCTAAGATGTCTGAAATCTGCTTTCAGAAGTGATTCATTTTATAATGTAGCCCGAATGACCATCTAAGTGTTCTCGGTTTGTTATAACCACTCAGCATGTGGGTACCAATGTGAGATGGATTTTTATTTTCTTATTTATTTTTAACCTGGCCCAAAGCCATTGTATTAAAAATCTGGATGGGACATTGCTGCTGTATTTCATCTGATTGCAAAGCACTTCCTGTAGAGCTGCCGATTTTTCAATTTCTTTGTGTGAAGCTTCTGGAGAGAGCACACAAACACACGAGTACAAAAATATTACCCATCTCATACTGAGCAAGCTGTGCCTTAATTGTGGTGAAATTGGATCTCTGCCCCACATTGTATTAAGAGAGTTTCCTGAAGTATATTTTGACCCCTTTTTTAAAATGACTAACCCAGAGGCTGTAAGCAATGTAATAATTCAAACTAACTGAACATTTAATGTAATTATATTTTAACAAGCTCCAGGGGGCATTGAAACACAAAATTGAGGACTAGGTTAGGCGATAGTCTGTCTTCAGTGTCTAGTGTTGCATCACATTTATAAACTGATTGAACACCTTAACCACATGAGCAATTGTCGTTGGAAGCCGATACCAAAATGTTTATTTTAAGCAACTATGAGTTATAACATTAATGGGGTGGTGGAGTCATGTCACATCTTGTCTCCCGGTTGCAGTCTGATTCTAGACTAGTTGCGAGTGCCTACATTGCCACTCAAGCCTGTCCAAACCTTTCTAGACTGTTGCCAACTCAGTTTTTACTTCCTCAAACAAACCTATCCAGGGTGGCATGTGAGTGACAATATAATATTCTGGCTATAATATATTTTGGATGTGGAGTGCCACAGTGTATGGGTGCGTCCCAATACTCGAAAAATGCACCTTCCTTTCCTCCACTACAACCTCCTCTCCTCTGTGCCCTGGAAACGGATCTTTGTGTCCTAATCTAATGTTGCTGATTACATCTTAATTACATATTAATGGTTACATATTAATTAATGTCTCGATACAAACCACAATGTCAAGTACATTGTATACTGTACATGCAAATACTTGTACTTGAAACATACAGGCTATTTTGCATACTTCCTTGTAGGAGACGAGTGGAGGTGAGGAGTGGAGGAAAAGAGGTGGGGAGTGAAGAATATTGGGATGCACCCTGTGTGTTTTTGTGGTTTCCTTTCCATCAGCAACCAATTTAGGCCTTGAAAGCAAGCTGTGCACACTCTTTAGCCAATCAGTAACTTCAATTAAGTGTTGAAATGTTGGCAAACCAGTAAACACTGCAGCCCTATCGGCTATAGTCTGATGTGCCTAATATAATCAATACAATAGTCTGTCTTATTTTACAAATAACACATTCAATCACTATAACTGCATGATGTTCCGGCAGAAGTGACCTTTTCACGTTTCCAATTTGATATATAAACACGATCAACATTCTGTTTCAAGTGAACATTCCATTTGCACCTGAAAATAGCAGCAAAAGGCAACAAACAGCAATAGCACTGAAACCCTGCCTTCAGATAAAGTTCAGTTTAAAATGGGGTGATCCAATGAGTCTGTCCAGTTTGGTTAGCACAGGCCACAGACCACAGCGTGGTAGAGACAGGCCATTACACATACATAACAGATTATAACTTCTGAAAGCAAATGAGAGGCCACTCAGTTCAACTTCCAGCCTCTCATTTAAAGCTATAGAACATGGATATTAAAATCTGGCGCTCAAATCTAAATCTGGCCCTGGTTTTCTTTCTCCCAGGTAATTAACTGAACAATTAGTGCTACTGATTGGCCAGACTGTGCTCCCATCTGACTCCCAGGTAAAAGGAGGGTGGAAAACCAACAGTTTTCGGCCCCGAGGACCATGATTTGAATAACAGGACTAAAGAACATCAGGGCCTGTTTCTATAAATCATTTGATAAATTAGTGGGTTTCCCCTGTTTATCTTTCCATTACATTACATTACATTATAGGCATTTAGCAGACGCTCTTATCCAGAGCGACTTACACAACTTCTTATTACATTTATCCATTCATACAGCTGGATATATACTGAAGCAATTCAGGTTAAGTACCTTGCTCAAGGGTACAACGGCAGTGTCCTAACTGGGAATCGAACCTGCTACCTTTCAGTTACAAGTCCAGTTCCTTAACCATTATACTACACTGCCGCCTAAGCAGTTAAATGGCAACACTGATCCTGGATCAGTGCTCCCACACTGAGACTTTATGATGTATGATATATGGGCATAGATTACTTATCTAATTATACTAGTCTGAAGTAGCCAGGAGGTAAATATTTCTTTAGTTTAATGCAGGTATACCCAGCCACAATACAGTGTTTCATAGCAGCATGGATTACTGCGGTCGCTCTTGCTTCACGTAACCTCAGGTTCATTGAAGGGGATTATTTTATTTTGTCATGAGGAATTTGAAATTGAGGAATTGTACACTAAAAGAGGCCTCTAACGCTGTGGAAACTGTCACGCTCCCAACTTCTCATTCTCCTACTGGCACAGCAGATTATTCCCTTTATCAGATTCTTAGGGCACCATTTGCAGTTTAGTCTCGACCTGAAGTGATTTACATTGAATGCGATTGTTTGAGAGAACCCCATTGCTTAGTCTCGACATTGCTGTCTTCACGTGACACAGAGCCCTAAATTTGTGGTGTGATACGTGATACCGATATATATATATAATATATCGTTATTTTAAATGTGCTGTGTTAAAATGAAAGTAAATCCAAGGCCATTTCTGGAATACTGTTTTTCTTTTTTTCTTTAGGGAAACTGATAGTTGAAGGACTCGTGAAGCACAGTGAAATAAGGCTTTGTCTTTCGTTCTCAATCTGTGATATGAGTAATATTTGCCTTGCATGTGGAGGGTACAGAATCTGAATGCTTTGCTTGGTCTTTGTTCTTACAGAATCTCTATGAACTATGACCTGTCTTACCACATAAGGAATATATTCCTGGTACACAAAACACTGAATGCCCATTATTTGCAAGTAGGCCACCAATCAAACAGCAGTACTTTCTGCAAATCAAAGATTGGACACATTTTAGGCAAACAACTCTCTGACAAACTGTATCAATCAATCAATTTATTTTCATGGGCCATGTACAATCAGATTGTCAGTGCTTAACAGTGGACCGTTCCAAAGGGTATATTAAAAAAAGAAAAAGGAGAAAGCAATTTTGAGTTGTAAGGGAAAGCTGAAAAAATGATTCCCGAACCCTTTAAAAGGCTATTGAGCTGAACTTCTGAAATACACTGTATGCAGTATGCTGCTGTCATGCTAATGTATAACCATCAGGCACACTGAACTTCCTGTATCCCATAGCAGCAAGCTGTCACACCACATACCCATCATCCCAGCTGACCGAATTCTACCAGCATCCTGTATGCAGCAGGGGTGCTGGCATACTGCTAGCATATTCATTGCTTATACGGTATACGCATTTATCAGTTATCATTCTCTAATGCAAAGCATTGATGGACTGTACGTTCTAATTTCACAGCGATTTCTGTCATATTAACATTCTCGACTCATAAGACGGACTGTACCTCTGGCTCTCGATAAGTCGATGCACTGTTACTTGTTTACCATCAGAAAGACTGCATCACCGACGTACATTCTGTACCTAAGGTGGACTGTACCTCCTGAATATTGTAACCAGTGGGTACTGTCACACTGACATATCCCAGAGCTCTGAACTGAAGGGGAGTTTGTTGCCAAAATGGCCGGCCTGGCCTCTGCATTGCGAAAGCGAGCCAGCTCCCGGCGCGAGGCAGACTGTGCACCCCTCCGTCCTCAGCTGTCAACGTGGCGGATTAGCGCGGAGACGGGTGCCACGTGCGTAGCGGCGTAATGAAAACCCCCGCAGGAGACGCGGAGGGGAGGGTCAGCCCATCAACCGGGCTGACGTGAGGCAGGTTAACCCTGAGCAGCCCACCTTCGCTATTCGGCTTTGTGCCGGCACTTATAATTCATCCGAAAACCTCCAGATAAATCGGTTAGTCTGTTGTTTCCCCAACAGATTATTACATGTTTTTTTTTTTTTTTTTGTGGCATCATGTTTTCTACAGTATATTGACACTCCCTCATTCTTACCATCTGCCACTTTAATGACACATGGACGGTGAGAGGGGGGGGGGGGGGGGGCTGGATGGTCATCATGGAGTGGGTGGTAGTGGAGGGGTGGGGGCTTGATAAGACTGTAAGAAGAGACACTGAGACCACGGATGAAAGAGTTTTAAGCCTGATGCAACAGATTCCGAAACATAAACATACAGCAATATGTTTCAAACGATTGCATGTGGTCCTTGACAAATAAACAAAATGAAGTCAAGTCAAGAGGGGGCCACGCTGGCTGTGTGCACTACCTCAGTCCCAAAAGCCTTTGCAGCTGACTTCCACGTACGTAGCTGGAGCTAGAATGCTCTGCGTACGCCGACGTCTCCCTGGCCGTTCAGGTGTGGTGGCGATGGCGGATATTAACATAACATAACTTAATGACGAAAACAGGCCATTCAGCCCAACAATGCTCGCCACCTTCCTACCACTACAGGGTACCTAGCGCCCCACTACAGACTAGATAGTATCCAGCACCATATCAAGCCTGGTCTTGAAAACACCCAGAGTTTCTGCCTCTACTACATGACCTGACTACTCTCTGTGTGAAGACGTACTTCCTAATGTCTGTGCGGAATTTACCTTTTACTAATTTCCATCTATGCCCCCTTGTTCTACTAACCGAACTCAACCTGAAGAATCTCTTGTAGTTCACTTTATTAATACCTTTAATGAAGATAAAAGCATCTATCAATTCACCCCTAAGTCATCTTTTACTAAGCTTGAAGAGATTAAGTATAGTAAGTCTTTCCTCATTACTTTTATCTTTCATACCAGGAACCAACTTAGTTGCCCTTCTTTACCAACTTAGTTGCCCTTCTTTGGACTTTTTCCAGAGCTATGTCTTTTTTGTAATACAGTGCCCAGAACTGCACACAGTACGCTAAGTGTGGTCTGACAAAGATATTGTATAACATAAGCATAACTTCTTTGGATTTATACTCAATACTATTGGCTCTATGTATATCTCAGCATCCTGCTAGCCTTTTTTACTACTACAACATCATGCAGAGAACCTGAAAGGCTTTGATCACTACTCCTACTACTACTAATACTCCTGTCTTTTTCAAATTGAGCACATTCAAATTTTGTTCCCATTAATGTGTACTGATTGTGCCTGCTGTGACGCAGAAGCAGGGGAGAGCTGCATTTGAGCCACGGGCGTGTCCTGGATCTACCCGTCTCTCGCCCGGCTGCTAATGCATTCTGCCAGCATGGAGAAATCACCGCATAGTCTGCGCTCCAGCTCAGTGCCGGTGGCAAGACCGCGCGCGGTGTTGCGTGTGCTACACAAAGATCCTGTGGATACCGTTCCTAAAATATGGGCGCACTAGGCCTTCATTTTTACCATTTATTTCACTGCCATTGTGGAATCAACAAAAAAACATAGTCGGATAAATTGTGACAAGTGACAGATGGAAACACTAACATATCTGGTGCTTATTTTTCCTTTCTAGTGTAGCATTTTAATGTCTTCATTCTGTTTTTCTTACATTTTGCTTTTGGCAATATAAACTTTTAAAACATTAGCCAAAGAGAAAAACAGGTGACACATCCAAAATTATTCCAGGTGAGTGGCAGGGCAATTTCACTTTCGGAGTGAAACTGCCCATCCGACTACTTGCCCCTTAACCCCACCCCCTCAGTCTATCTGCAATCCAAAACTATCAATCAGTATCCCTCCTCCATTTCCTCTCTAAAACGGTTGAATGGGTCGTATCCACCCAGCATACAAATTACCTAACCCAGAACAACCGCCTTGACCCCAATCAGTCTGGCCTCAAAGATAATGACTCAACAGACCCTGACTGCAATGTGTAACTCAGAGAATGCCCACAAGTTGTAATTATCATACCTTTCTGTCTGTTCCTAGGGCTGACTTTAAAAATCACACTGACTTATCACAGGCGATTTCCAGGGACCTTTTCTCGGCCCTCTACTGTTTTTCCTTATTTATCAAACCTCTTGACTCAATGCCACTGACTTATCACGGGCGATTCCCACGGATCTGTTCTCGGCCTTCTTTTTTCCACCTCTCGACTCAATGGCTTCACACGGCTTTGCCTGCTGCTGCTGTGCTGATGATGACACAGCTCTTTCTCTCTAACAGAAGAACATATTGCCTCACGCATCACAGTCTGTCTTAATGATATCTCCATTTGGATGATCTGTTCAGTTGTCATCTCAAACTCTACCTTGCTGAAACTGAGGTGCTCTACTTGCCAGCTGCATCCTCTCCCTCCAGGCTCAATCCATCACCCTTGGTAACACAAGTGTTCACATCCCAGACTTGCTGTTGGTGTGGAAGTCAGGGTGGCAGGCTTGTACATGATTAAGATCTTTTTCAGTTTTAATTTGGTAGTTCTGGACCCAAAGGGAGGTTGCATACAAGTGGTCTAATAATACTGTATAATTTTTTTCATACAGTATTTTTTAAAAGTTTGTATACAGTATTATTACTGTATTTACCCTGTAAATATTTTTTAGCTTACGTCATTGCCCATCATTGTATTTAAGTAAGTAAGGTGAAAAATTACTTAAGGAAGTTGGCCTGCTCTTCATAACATAAAATTAAAAAAAATGTAAACTCAACAGCCAATCTCTAATCAGCACAAAATGTGCACACAAATATTTACATTAATGCTGGAAAAAAGAGACAGGACAATATTAAATCAGACTTAAAAACCTCATAATCACTCATTATAATACCCGTGGATAATAGAATTTCATGTACATGTTGAAACATTTAAACACATGAATTATAACTTTATTTAACACCTGTGATATAATTTTAATGGCCTCTTAGTTTTCATAAAACCAACACTATTTTCACAATCCCTGTATGAGTAAAAAAAATTATAATAAACCCAACAAGAAAATAGGTACAACAACCACAAATATCAAATAGCAATAGAGGAGAAAAACCAAGCTTTTAGGCTTTGTGTGAACTCTGTGCTAAATCTAGACCGTACTATTACATTTGAAATAATTTTTTTTTGTCAAATATAACGTATTCAATGTCCTGCACATCTTCAGACTGCAGTGATATATCTCCAAAGTGCAGCTGCTGCCATCTTCAAAAAACAGGCTCAGACTAAAAGCAGTTGCTATTTGAGAAATAGGTGGCCAGATCCACAAGTCATATATATATATATATATATATATATATATAATATAATATTAATCCCTCCCTCAGCACCTGCTATCAGTTCAACACACATTATTCCAGGTTATGTTTACCAAATATCTTTCTCATATAAGGTTTTTGCACATCAATATTAAATCTGTCCCCCACAAACATTGCCTTTCTAACTACTAATGAGAAACAAAAACAATTCTTAAAATCCCTTAAAATTCCTAAACAGCCAATACAGTGGCAACAGTTTGACAATAAAAAAAAAACTTAATCTGACACCGTGTAGAATTTCAAAATTGTCGGTTTTTAAGTGAAACTTTGTGCCCAAGTAATACTGACATTGCATATTGAGATTTCCTGGATTACTGAAGTGCTCGATTCAGGGCTGTGAGCATCACAAAGGGGGGGAAAAAACAAAGAATATCGATCAGGACTATCAATATTCCTCACCACAGAAACACTGCAGCTATTTCAAGCCGTAGTGCCCAAGGACAGACATTTAGGGAGGGAGGGAGGGAGCGATTAAAATTAGACTGGGTATTATACAGAATGTGGTTTCTGTAATGAATGAGCGAGGAGTAGCCTACTCAGCTGAAGCCTTAGATTGCCTGAGAAAAAAATTAATCTGAATCCAGTCTGTCATGTGAGTGACCAAATAATGTTATTTACTGAGAAGACTTTTCAGACCTCTCTCTCTCTCTCTCTCTCTACACCACCCTTCCACTCTTCAATTGTACAGTACAGTGGTTAAAGAATTATCCCAGAGAGCAGAAAAATATACTTGACACATATAAATAGCATAAAAGGCTACGGTCTACATAAATTCATGATCACTGGCATAGCCTACACAGGGTGGATTCTCTAATCTCACCCATAATCTTGCTGCCTCTGGTCATCTTGAGACGAATGTTGCTCACTGTCTTTGGTGTGAAGAAACATGTTGAAATATGCCTACAGTATTATACAGTATGTGTGGTTGGTGAGGGGTCTCTTCAGTTGTGTAATAGTGTCAGCAGACGTCCCCATTGACAAATCTCAAATTACTGAAAGCAGTTAATCTACTGCGCGAACACTGTAAAGCCTTTCAATAGATGCACTTTGCAAGACTGATAGCCACCGCCAGTTCTTTAAGTGTGTTAGGCTACCTATCTTCTTGTCTCATATGTTAAATAATTATTTTGCAATTGATTGGTTGGCCTTTTATAAGTAAATGAAAGAAACGATTCCATAACTGCGAACCGATATCTGCAGTGTTTAACAAAGGCATGTCACGTCAGCAGTTGGATCTCCACCATGGGGATAAAAATACTTTGCAGGGAATTGCAACGGATTTTTGGTTGACGCCATCAAAACAGGGAGGGTGGTTACATTTTAAAAACATCAATGAATTGTTTAAATTCAATTTAAATAGGCCTAGTGGGGACAAGGTAGCCTAATCATATTATATAAATCGTCAATTAATTCACTGTTCACTCGCTGCAAATCCGTTCTCCATGACCGTCCACTCCCTGGCCGGTATAGGCTATACACACTTGTGGCTTGCATGAAAGAGGATGACTCGTTAACATATAACCTGCATAACAAATGAAAACAGATGGCCGCGCGTTATGAGTGTGAGTGGCCGTACGGTTTTTTATTTATTTCCCCTTTCTTTTTCGTCTTAAAAGGATTCGACTATCTACAATTTATGCCTCTCACGTTGCAGCGACAAATCAGCACTGTGCTGTGGGCTGGTGACGATTCGCTGACGCCGCTTCTCCCACACCGTTAGAGAGGACCGTTAGAGAGGGAAAGGCTGGAGACTGGATTCTGTTCAAGGTGAATGCGAACCCTGCAGCACGGAGATCGAAATTCTTCTGACACACAGGGAGAGACATTCCAGACGCAGCTGCGGAAATGGATGTGCCGAGCCTCGGACACAACATTGGTAGCCCCACGAGCCCCTGCGAGGGGGGCATGATAAAGAACCTGAGCTTGGAGGCAATTCAGCTATGTGAAAGAGACGGTAAGGTCGCGAGCTTTAAGGGACCACGTAGCCTACCGGTTTTTTTTTTTTTTTGCCACAGTGTGTGTGGTTTCGAAAATGGTATTTACCCATGTTCTTTGTGGTTTGTGCGATATACGGCATTTCTGTATGGAGCTATTTGTGCTTAATAAAACGTATATAGCCTTCCCTCAAAATTCACCTTTAAAAGGGTTTATGAAGCAAAATCACTTTCTCATATAGGCTAAGTGTTCAAATGAGCATGTCAGTTAAAATCTAACTGCTACTTTATTTTATTTTGGAAATATCATCCCGGGAGCTCGTGTAGCTTCCTATTAATTTTCTTTGCACTGGGCTGGTGAGAGCGGAGGGTGGCATTTTCTTTAAGGCTCGGCACAGATCATTATTTGATTTCAATGTGTCTTTGTCACTGAAGCTACATTTCCTTTGCGCCGAAACACAAAAAGTATGTACTGCATAAACAATTTGCCAGATATAGGCTTACGGTAGGCTACGCAGGCTGTAGGCTATAAGGTTTCAGCACCATGGACACAGACTGAAGCAAAAAGTAGCTACTTAGCGATATCGCGTTTATTAGGCTATTGGTTTTTGTTAAGTTGAACAGACACCACGATCACGTCGGATAAAGTTGCCTACATGTTCCCAGTGTATGACCCAAACCAACGTAAACATTTCTGGAAAATATTGTTTTAGACAACACTCCGAGAGAATGCTGGTTTAATTGTAGCCAGATCTAAGAAAGAAAAATGCTTGTACGTAACACCAGGCATGCTTCAATAATTAAGCAGTAAGAGACTGGGAATAAACTACAGAACAAAAAGCTCGTGCACCGCACACTGTATAATTTTTCAAAGTTAGATTCCTGTTGATCTTAGGCATAACACATTTGAAGCATTTAGACAGTGCTTGATGAGAAAGATTTCAGTCTACATCTCACTTTTTATATGCAGGCTTTCTGTCGCTCTGCGAAACATAGCCTACAGAGACGAATAATGTAAAATATTTGACATTAACTGCACACCGTTAAACGCCTCTATGTTAAGGTTACGATAACACCTAGCCTATTCAATGCCGAAGATGCCGAGTAGCCTATTTTGGTTGTAGACTACTAGCTCACTCTTAGAAAGCCTTACATAACACTAGACATAATGTTATATTTATTGACGACTCACTTCTTGTCACTGTATCATGTCTGAATGAGTGGGTTTCAACTGAAATATCAGCTCTAAAAATGGCTGCACCCATAGCGGAGAAACGTGCTGGGAAGCTCCCCACCCTCGTGTGATAATTTACGAAACGTAGACTAGCTCGTTTCTTAGAACTGAAATAATAAAATAATAACTTTTTTACGAAGTGTTGCTTTTAGTTTCTATTCCGGTATTCCTTTATTGATTTATACGTCATTGCTAAGCTGATAAACTGACCACATGAAAATGACAAACACAGTATTTTTCTTTTTGACAATGACCTTTACTAGCTGTGAACACACAGCAGTTCCTGGGAAGTACATTTAACAATATGTCGATAGTATGCAAGCTGTAAACTGCAAGCCTATTAGTCACACATTCGCAAATACAACGTGCCATGGGCTACTAGTTCTGCGAAAATTCTAAAGCAATTAAATGGCACTGGGATTTGGAACTTCTTGTAATTTGATGGCTAACTAGGTTATGCTTTTATGGTTGTGCTTTATAGTTGGAGTTGCTGAACAAGATCTTTCATTATGGGTTTATTACACATGCTTCACTATAAACTGTATGAGTGTACCATTTTAGCACATTACCCACCACTTAATTACCCACCCTCTTAAATAGCTGTTCACTGCTTTAGAGTAGCCTAATGCATTAATGTGCTGGGTAAATCCCCTTGAAGCCTCTCCTTCTTACTCCACCTTAATTTAAAAGCAGTAATTTTAGTAATAGTGCTCAATGATCACGTGTTTTACAGCCCTTTGTTATGTGTTGAGTGCAGCTGGGGGTCCGCGAGCAGTGCATTTTGCATTTAGTGCTCTTTGACTATCGATGCAAAACAGCGGTTTTGTCTTCATAATTTCTACAGAGCAACGCTTTCTCATTTAACATACAACGGTCCTGACCATTTCTA
This sequence comes from Synaphobranchus kaupii, assembly GCA_029718625.1. Taxonomy (NCBI): domain Eukaryota; kingdom Metazoa; phylum Chordata; class Actinopteri; order Anguilliformes; family Synaphobranchidae; genus Synaphobranchus; species Synaphobranchus kaupii. The sequence continues at coordinate 114,763,158 of CM056380.1, forward strand.
TTGTCATGCAGGGGCACCAGGTTTTGCGTAATAACACGAATGTCATGTTGAATTATTATGATTAAGAGAGTTGCTTTTTTGGCACATCTGCGTCAAAGCAGTAACGCATTGGCCTTGCGGTTTATGTACCAGAAGTCTAAAGTTGTGGCGATTTGTGTCTGAAGTGTTCTGTGCAAAATGGTAAAATGACTTTGCACCTTTGCAAAAGACACACTTGGGAAAGTTCAGCAGGGAAACCACTTTTTTCGCAGAAAGTTTTAATCGCACTCCATTGAAAAGGAAAAGGAATCGCTCCTACACAATTACACATGAAAATGCATTTACTGTTAAACTATAGTTCTTTAACACAGGCGAGGATACATCTTTAACAAATCTGAAACATTGTACAGTAAACATCATTATTTTAGGCTAGAGCTGTGCTGTAGCCTATTCTCAGGTCCTCGCCTTTGTTTTCGCATTTTAATACTTGCTATGACACTCCCCCTCCTCCCTTTGCTTGTTCTTCCTCCATATTTAAAGCGCCAAAACAGGTGGATTATCACCCTTTGCTGAAGCCGTGTGACTTGTTTCCCTTCCGGCAGACTCACCAAGTGTCAAAGGAAGAGCTTGGAAACTCCCACTAGTTCAATAGACCGGATGCATGCAGGGACCGACTGCCAACCATTCAATTCTCTTAAAACACTGTTGATTCACATAAAATTATAACTTTACTTTCTTTTCCTTCATATGACTTGTTATTTCAACATTGTGCACAATGTGCCCTGCCTTCTTTTTACATAATATCATTGCTGAGGCAGGGGGAGGGGAAAGAGCTCAATACCTTAATTTGCTTTGTGGTAGCGCATTAAAGATTGATGCATCTACATCCCTGCATTAAAATGATTAAATGTGCTGGCAAAGTTGTTTTTAACCACTCCACTCTGTGAATGGAAGCCTTGGGGAGGCCGATTTAGCTGCCCTTGCGGCAGTGAATGTGGCACAAAGAGCCTTCAGCACAGCTGTGTGCTGGGAATTTGTGATGAGCAGGCAGGGACAGCCACTGGCCATCTGCAAGGCCACTCTTACTTGATCAATGACTGAATGAAGTAACTAAGCTAACAAACAAAAAAAGGCCCATCAATTTACAAATGGTCTACAACAACTCTTTAGCACGAGATAATATCTGGTATAAAAATCGTACATGTTGATCCACAGTTATCATCCTCTGGAAATATAGCCTGCAGATCAAGTGCGGAGCATCTTGTATGTAGGCAGGGGTCACATGAGTGTCCTCCTCACCCATGCGTGGCGCATCCAAAACTGTTTGAGGAAGCAAACACTTCTGCAGGCTGACTTGTTATTTCTTACTCACATATTTAGAGGCTAAATCGCACCACCTAATTTTTTATGGTGTAAGATCCAGTAAATGATAGAATATGGGTGAGGCAATACTTAAAATTGTAAGTGGTTTTTTGGGGGGTATTGACTATGTAGGTTTCTTGCGTGAGGATACTTACAAATAGGCTATTCAAGATTGAACAATGCACTTGTTCATTTGTGCCACGTTTTCCCCTCAAGAGCAGAGAATGGTTTCTAGGCTAATATATACACTTCTGTATTTTAGAGGGAAAAAAGTGTGGACAGCACTATAGTGATATGTTAATATTGGCAGCATTGCTTCACACATACAGTAGTGTGTTTCTCCAACAGAATCCAGCAACCAAAATACTATGTAGGCTAAGCCAGAAAAACCAATGGCTTTGTGTAAATGCTGTCCCTTTAAAACAAAATCTAGATTTATACTCTTTCTACAGTTTCTAGATCTAACAAGGTCATTCGTCTATCATCATCTAAACTGCTTGCATGTACGTAGGCTACCCAGCAGCATAGCCTGATAACCTACTGTGGTGTCAAGGCAAACCCAGCATGATAGGCCAAGGTACATAGCCATGCCACCCCTCTCAAACAGTCATGTTTCTCACAGCTTCACCTGAAAACTGAACTTCTAGTAGGACAATATCCCCTATCGAAAATGAACTATAGTAAAACTATAGTATGACTACAGAATATAGCCAACTATACAATTACTATAGTATTACTGTAGTTTTTTGTAGCCTACATATATAGTGATACTATTGTCCTATAGTGATACATACTAAATAATTATTATAGGGGGTGAAAATATTACAGTGATAGCCTACTATTGTCCTATAGTGACAAATACTAGTTATTATTGTGGGTGAAAAAAACTATAGGTTTCTAGACAATAACTATAGCAATACTAGTCCTATAGTTATTTTTTTAAGTTTTAAAACAATTTTTATTAAAATAATAATAAGCTAATAGGCCTAATACTGAGGCAACTAGGCTATATCCAAAACTAAACATTCTGTTTGTAGGCCTAGTTTAACTGACAGTAAAGATAGTCCTTTTAGCCAATTTAAAAAAAAAAAAAAACTCCCGGAAACAATGCAGTGGCGGATTTTGTGGAATATTCATGTTTGACCCAATATATTATGTTTATATAGCTAACATAGGCTACTTGTCATTTTATTTGTAAATGCATGAACTTGCTAGTCAGTCCATGAAATTTCTGGCGGGTTTCACTCCCTGTAATTGTTTCCGCTTTTCATAACGTTCCGGTGAAGGTTAGCTAGCTAGCTAATAACGGTCTGCTGGGATATAAATAATCAGCTGTATTATTATCCACCTCCAGAAATTCAAAGCAAAGTCGGTGACTACAGGTAATTTACGAGTATTTATCACATTGTTACTCTACAAATAGTTTAACTTCATATACAGTATTACAGTCGTTTAGGTGGTGTAGCCTACACGGGCTGTTGTTATTCGTACCCCAAATGTAACGTCAGTGTTCATTTGCTAGAACTGCTGAACTAGTGTCCGTTAGCTAGCCGGTCAGTTCGTCTTCACTTCAGTGACGTTAGCTAATTTAGCCAACGTTACCACATAAGGTTGGTTGACTTCTCAAAATAGCCAAAGGTAGTTGTTAGCTCGTTTTTCTTTTCTTGTTTTTATCAAGACGGCGATGTTGCTGGTATTCGTTAACTTACACCACTAAAAGTGTTTTGCACGTTTCCTGGTAACGTTAACTGTTAGCATGCTATAGCTAACGTTACTTCACTGTTGTTTGAAACGAGGTCCCCATATCTTTGGTAACGTTAGCTATCTAACATCTTAATCTAACGTTATTTGCAGTCAGGTAACTTATTCGGTATTTTTTTATATATTTTTTAACTAATTTATGAAGAGACAATATACAATGTAACAATTGTATGTGTAACGTTAATGTGTACAATGTAACATCTCTCACAGGTGAGTGTGTGTGTGTGTGTGTGTGTGTGTGTGTGTGTGTGTGTGTGTGTGTGTGTGTGAGATCTTAATTTTATGCTTATGTAGGCTCATATGGACTGCAAATGGATTTGACACTTTCTTACTTTAGGCCTATATGATGTGCTTCCAAGTTTTGGTTGTTAGTATCAGATTATTTCTGGGACTTTGACGCTGTGCATTCTTGCGGTTTCGGCATCACGTTTTAGGATAATTTTACTCACAAATGAATCGGACCAAGGCACGTCCTCTGCCTCTTGTCACTGGGCAATTGAGATTTCATAAGGGCCATTCAGTTCATTTGTGGGATTTTAAAATGGAATCCTTGTCATGCTTCCAGCCATAGTTGTTTGTGTGTTGGAATAAAGATGGGCTTTGTCTGTGTCCCTTCCCTGCTCACTGGTGCATGCAGTCTAATTCATTGAAGACACATGAGATGGAAGATAATCGATCCTCTGCTCTGTTGTGACATCCATATAAATGTCCAGAGAGAAATTTGATGTATATCTTTCATTGCTCCTCTGGCTTTATTTTTTATTGATCTTTTTTTATAAATGATTTATTTTGGCTTATCTGGTTTTTGTAGATTGTAGTGTGATGACACAGTGTTAATGTTCATTTTACACACCATTCATGCTTGGGACAGTTCAGATTTTGCATTCACGAGAGGTAGCTATGCCTGTGTGCAAACTGCACTGAGTTGCTAGTGAAAATTACAAATCAGTCATTTGCTGAACTGTCATGAAAACAGTCCAGACAGCTCACAGTATAATAACAAAAAATGATGGTAGGAAATTCAAATGAGTTGGGTAGCCAATATGATCAACCATTAGGCCTAGTTTGTTGAATTAGGATTTGTGAGGGTGTTATGGAGGGATTTCATAGTGCTGGGACTTGACATGTGGATTATCTACATGGCATGTGGATTATCTACATGGAAAACATGTTTTAGGTCATCTCAGTAAATTCCAATTGTGCTTAAGCCAGCCGGACTGTAGCCGGTATAGGCTATGTGTGCGCACTTGTAAAACAGCGGCTAAACCTCTGTTAACCCCGTGTTATCTGAATTTACACGGGTCAGACGCAGCTCAGCTTCGGTGTGAAAGGGTTGACACAGGTTACTCTACGGCGTAGCACGGTTAACTTACCTGACCCGGCCCTCGATCTTGTCATGTCTTTAACTTGTGCAGAAAGTTAATGTTCACTCCAGACTCACTGCTAGATTCATAAATAGGCTACGATGAACAGCCTATTATGTAACAAATAATACATTGCTTAAAATACAGTTTTTACATTAAAGCATTTGCTAGATTTGGAGCACATCACTGGGCTATCGATTCAGGAGTTAACATACTGGGTTAAGTCAGTGGAATGGCAAACTAAATTTTATCTGCTTGCCAGCTGGGCTACCAAACTAGCTGAATTAGTAAACTTGAGAACCCGGGTCTTGTGTGAACGGCGAAGATCCGGGATTTACCTTTGAGCATGTTGTGGTGTGAATGGGTCAAACCCATGTTCAATATCCCGGGTCAATCCTGGGTTTTGTGTGTGAAAGGGGTAGCAGTATAGTTTGCTGTGCATTGCCTGCATTTATTGTAATATCTGTCAAATGAACACTGCCCTTAAAATAGCCGACATGCTGCACAGGTTGCGTCTGTGAAAATATTGCAGCATTGAATATCCAACGAAAAATTTAAAAAAGCTACTAGTAATCACCTAAGAACTAGTCTTGTATATAATGTGGTAGCTTAATAATTTACCCATGCAGGCACCTCATCGCTCAGTAACTGCATGAGAGCAGCCACCTCAGCTGTGGCTTTCCAGGCCCTCTCTGCGGATTTAACAACCATAGGCCTGCCACTTTAATCCAATTTAAGGCAAGAAATTACTCACAAATAATGTGTTACGTTATTTAGTTAGGCCGTGATGGAAAGTTAATGGGTTGTGATTTTCATTGAATTCACAGCTTCAAAAAAATGAGTGGTGGGTTGTGTAACAGTAATGGAAAACTTAAGGGTTTATTCATTTATTTCAGTATGGACTCATGAGATGAGATGTTTATCCTTTTTTATCAAGGTGAATCGCACTGAGCGAGAGGGAGCCCTTGAGTTACGCTTGCTATTAGAGGTTGGCTGGCAAATCGACATGGCCGATCAATCGGGCGGATATTGAACGAGCATGCTGTAGAGAGGATTTTCCGTTTTGCCATGTCCCCTAAATGCAATTTCATGAAGATATGAAGTCAGTGGCAGTGCCTGAGGTGTCCATTATTACAGTTTACATGTTTTTTTTCCGCCTAATTGGGCTACTTTAAAGTAGTAGGTGACAGAATCAACGCTGCGGTTCACTAATTTGGGATGCTGTACCACGGCTGTGTTGGGACTCGGTGCACGGTGTGAGAAATGATGCATCGGCCCATGAAAAAGTATATTGGACGATTGTAATGTTAGTAGCATACTTTTTCATATCGCATTCTTTCTCATCTTTGTGGATGGTCCTTAATATTTTTTAGAGCATCCCATTTTACTTAAAAAAATAATAAATTCATAATTATAATTTAATTTAACCTTTCCTTCTCTGCTTCACTTCTCTCTAGCTATTCTGGTGCCGGAAGTATTGGGCTGACAAAATCGCTAATAATCACTGTCAGCCAGAGAAGTAATAGACTGTTTTGTTCCAGACTAATTTGTCTAATAGAAGACACATTTTGACCTTGGGGTGCCATTTAGCAGTATCCTCCAGAGCCATGTTATACAATATTTGCTTTGAATTCTCATTTCTCACATGCAATTTGCACCTTGTATTTTCAGCCTTTTTTCACAAGGGGGCCTTTCTGCTCGCTAAAACCGCAGCATCAGTATTGGCCTTGACAACCTCTATTCACTGTGCTTTTATAGCAGGGAATAGGCATATGTACTGTATCCGAAGCAATGATGCATGGTAATAAAAAGTCCATGGAACGGCTAACGACTTTAAGTTAATTAACTACTCAGCGCCATGCGGTAGGCTATATAGCGAATAGGGATACACACTCTTGCCCTTGGACAGCTGCAGGGCGTGCAAGTTTTCATTGTCACTCAGCACTTAATTGACCAATTAAAGCAGCTGATTACACTTGTTGATTACACTCGCTCGACTTCGAGCGCGATCAAGATGCGAAACCTTTTGCTGTGGTTCACCTGGAATGCTATGTGTGCTCTGAATGGTTTTTGCAACAGCCATGTGCTCTCCCGGTTGGTGTGGTGTGTGTGTGTGTGTGTGTGCCAGGGGCCCTGCTGTGTACCTATAGACATAACCGGAAGCAGCGAGGGAGGTGTTTCCCAATCAGCGTCGCACTGTACATCAGCAGCCATAGTAACAGCGCTCGGCAACTGGACATTCGATACAGCTCCAATTCAGTTTATAAAACACTGTGTGGTTTTATGATCTTGTACACAGCCATGGTTTCTTGTAGGGTGTGAATTTAACGCCAGACACCAGCCAAATGCCGGTAAAATTTTGAGTGTGGCTGGAAAGACGTTCTACTCTAGCAGCCACATTGGCCGGTAACCAACCAGATTGCGTTACATTGTAAAAGGTAATATGGTTGGTGAAATGTTGAAAATGGCTGGTCGTTTTTAGGACCCACAAAGCCACTCTGCCCACTGTAAATTTCATGCCCTGGTTTTTTGGGTCTGAATTGGTTGGAAACCATCCACCCTGCTGCTCTCTAAGGGTGAGATTGTGACGCTGAAACAGCCAGACGTGGTTTGTAAAAGCCCCATCTGTAAACAGACAGTCCTGTAATTCAATTGACTGTGTCTGGAATTGGGCCATTGGATTGGTTATGGCTGTAAGGTTTTAATGGTATAATGGTAAGTCACTGCACTTGTGACCAGAGCTGTCAGGTTACAGCGATTAGCTGGATGTGTGGATAGAATAGCACAATCAGTCCATGTTAAACAAATACGTATCTTGATTTGTCTTTTGATTCATGCTTCATTTTTCAAAGTGCCAGAACCATAGATAATGGTGTACATTACTTTAGATATTTTTATAAGTAATCATTCATCGTGGATGATGGATGTGGATGCCTCCCAGTGTCTATTTGTCAGACCTTGGCTTGAGATTTGAAGACATAACAAATAAATGTGTTGTGCGTGACTTAGCTACATTTTAAGGTCAAGAAAATAAACATATTTTATCCAATCCTGCCCCCCCCAAAAAAAAGAGCATTTATTATTTCAGTAGAATTAATGAAGCAAATTAATATCAAATTCAAAAAAATCTCTCTTGCTGGCTGGAAATTCAATCAAGGCTGTAAGTTAACTTAAAAAAAAAAAAAAAAATGTTCAAACGGATGGTTAATGTTGGTGCCGCTTGAAATTTCATGGTGATATTGAGACAATAGTCTCCCAAATTAAGGTTGCGACAGTACGAAGTAGCCTATTATTTTTACCCAAATGTTAAAAACTAACCATGACCTACTGTTGAGGGGCCCATGTCATAGTAATAGATGTTGGCCTAAGCTAGGCCTTTAGTGTAGTCATCAATAGATGACAGTTTTCAAGTCACATGAACACACTAGCCTCTTATGTAACTCAACATTGGCCTTTTTCCAACACACAAATACTCTGCTGTGGGCGAACATTGACCTTATTTATAAGCCCATTCCTATCGTGTCATTTTGAGGCCTCCTGTGCCAGTGCTAATTAGTGAGAGAGACAGCTCTGGCAGACCTCTGTCACAGGTTTAGTGTGACCAAGTACTAAACCTGAAGTCCTAAACGTGAAACGGGCTTTAATTATACCTACCCTTCTTAATCCTGTCAGACAAGCCGGTCGTTGCAGCGTGCACAATTATTTAGCCTATTGAAAGGTAGTTTGTTACGGCTGAAGGAATGATGACAATGTCACATATAATACGCCGGTATACCGTGTGATTAGTTGAAAACGCTTTGCGGGTATTTATTTCAGGTTTTTGCGAACTGCATTGGTGATCTGCTTAAGCTTCAACCTATCCGGGGAGCATTTTAACACATTTCAGTCCATTGCCGCTCATTTTCTTCAGAAGTACTATGAAAGAGCCAGACACATGTGGTCACACTATGGCCAGTAACGCATCACTGATATGGATTCTGGCCAAAGTAGGCGCTGGCATGGTTAGATTGTGTTCCTGTGTGTGGACTCCATCATTACACAGAGAGCCAGTTCTATCATGGCGGGCACCTGAGAGCTCCACTCATTTATGTGTACAAATGAAAGCTGCTCTCTCAACAACTGCAAAATGGCTTCCATTGCTGTGGGCAAATGGAAGCTGCTCTCTCAAAAAAATCAGGTGACAATCCTGTAAAACCAGGCACACTTTCTGGGGGGTTCCTCTGCAGAATGTCCACTGAACTGGTTTGAGTTGGGTGTCTGGGAAATGTTCACATTTGGGGAGTCTACACACTTTTGTTTTTTGCACAAGTCTATATTGAAGTATTTAAACATCATGGCTCAACAATAATCTCTGCTTGCTTGCCTGGGGCAAGTAAAACCAGATGTTGGGAAAAACTTGCCTCAATAGCTGCAGAGCATTAACTTTAATGTGAAAACTGAAATTATGGTCAGTGTGCATTGTCCCTGTAAAGTAAATTGTACTGAAAGTTAAATAAAATGAATAAAAATACAACTTTACCAGTTGTTATGGTGAGTGCAAAGACAGTGAAGCAGCCATTTTGACATATGCTCTTTGTGTGTCTCACGTTGATGTAGGCATTCTCATGGTGTATAGCTAGCTATATGTAACTACTGTTTATGTAACATTATTTATTGTTTGTAGTTGATTGGGTTCCAAAATGTAGCTAATGCATGATCTAAGACATATCCGGGCAAGTAGGCTATAAATTCAGTTTCGGCAAGTAGATTGCCCGACTGGGCAAGTGGGACAAACCTTATAACCTTTAATGTTGAATTCTGAGCGGTATCTTAACCCTTGTGTGGTGTTCATGTTTTCGTTACTCACCCAGTGTTCGCGGGTCTGGTGGACCCACAACATTTTTGGGTTTTTAAAACAATAAAGCCATAACAATTTACGTAAAAATACTTCACAGATATTGACTTTATCTCAATTACAAACAATATAGACAGCATATATGGTTAATATTGACCATTTACCTCTGCTGGATCACATTTATGAATAAAAGTGATATTTGTTTTTTGTGATAAAATGTGATTTTTGTATTCTTTTACATGTTCATCACAGAAAATGAGCCAAGGCCAATGTCTCAGGTTGAAAAAATTATGAATTGTATCATTTTTCTTTTAGTAAACTTTGAATACGGGTCCCACAGACCCGAACACCACACAAGGGTTAAACGTCGGGGAGTAGCAGGCATTATTGCTGTTTTGCATTGACACCCAGTATGCTTTTATGGGGGATCAAATTTCTTAATAAGTTAATTTCATATGTGTCCATCAGTGTAAAAATACATGGGTAAATACAGATGGAAGTGAACCGTTGAGGGAATGTATATGATCAATGCACAGAGGAGTTTATTAGCTTATTAGTTGTCAGATGACCGTATTGTTTTTTCTCTTAATTCCCTTATAGTTTAGTGAGATTTGTAAATAATAATGTGATAGTTAGATTATCAGGAGGAGAATTGATTGTCGAGACTGATGCCACAAGCACGGCGGAGCAGTGAGCTGCTGAAATTTATTTAAATCATTTTAAAGACTCATCTTATAAAATGAGCTTAATAATAAAGCCTGTCAGGTTTTATAGCAGAACACGTACAAAACAGCTGCTCACAGTTCTACGACACCAAACCATTTCCAGACATACAGCCATTGCTCACTGCAGCTCGTACTTCACAAGAGTCTTCTGAAACTGTTAGCTACAACACCTTGTGGAGTTTTTTTTAACATTCTGTCACTAACATGGAGATTCAATTATTAAGGGAATCTCAGTAGGCCGGAAATCTGCAAATCTTTTAATTATCGCTATAATATTATTTTTTTAATGATTTTTTTTACATCATTTGCACTCACTGTTCTTGTTGGTAGCGTCAACTCAAAACAATTGGAGCTTATTTGCGCAAGGCACCACCTGTTTGCACACTGGCTTTAAAACAGGCTTTTTGAGCATATCACAGGTGAATTGACACGACTGACTTTTTTGCTTCATAAACACCTAAATCACTGCCCGTTTCAAACTGTCATGTACATATGAGTTGGTAATTAAATGACCTCTCCTTTCTGTATGTAAATTTATGACTGTTCATTAACCCGTGCTTAAATGCAGTGTGATAAATGTAAAAAGACATAGGTAGACTTCAGTGGAATCGCACTCTCGCAATACTCTTGTCTTTTACCAAGCTATAGTTAACAAAATCTTAATAGGTATAGTACCTAATATTGAACAACAGCAACATTCTGTTCAAGTATCAAATTGTTAATATCAAAGGCATTTTCTCTGGAGTTTCCGGATTTGTGGAAGTAAACACTGAAAGGTTTTGGAAAAGCTCATTTTATCATTTGTGTTTAGTACCCGGAAAGCCTGACCCAGTTTTAGAAAGGGCTTAATTAGTGGACAGCGAGGTTTGAGGTGGACACACTATGGCCCTTTGCACTCCCATTGTCCTTCCAGCTCTTGGCTGTTATCAGATATTTTCAAAAGCTCTCCCCGCTCTCAATAAGCACAGGAGTCTCATTGTTCAAGTGCCAAGTTGGTGTAAGTATAACCCCTTCCGTCATTCCACAGGGCCAGTGGTAGCGCACTCCTCATGGGTAGAGTACAACGAGACTTCACCATGGAAATATGCTTGTCCTCGTTTTTGAAAATATAGTTAATAAAGAGCCGGCCACTAACTGCCTAGTCATTTCACCAGTCGCGGTAACGTGAAAACAAGCCGGTGTATGAGCACGGCGATCCACAGCCATGTTGACCCTCTCTAGGATGACCTACTATGAGGTTAGCGTTTCATTTCACCACAGTGAGTTTTAGTGATATTCTGGGTGTATCTCACTGACCAAAGCTAGTAAACTGTGATTGCTTGGTGTGTCACTGGGAGGAGCTAAATTTACCCTGACTGAGTTAAAGCCTCCTCATTCCCAGCAGGACCTAGCCAATCATGTCCGTACACCACAAATGTAATCAGGATTTTCAGATTACATTTTTTTCTTAACGTTTAAGAATCTGTCGGCGAGTGGCGAGTACTCGTTTACTCGCGGTAAACGGCCCCACTCCTAATCTCAAGTACGGAGCTCAACCTGCCCTCATGGCGAGAGCCTTTACAGTATGGATACTCAAATCTGGACCTCAAATCCTGCCCTGGTTTTCTTTCTCCCAGCTAAATAACTAACAATTAGTGCTACTGATTAGCCAGATTGTCTTCACACCTGACTCCCAGGTAAAGGGAGGGTGGAAAACCAGCAGCTCTCGGACCCTCGAGGACAGTGATTTTAATACCAGGGCTTTACAGACGGAACCTATCGCTTGCCAAGCATTGCACTCTACATTTAAATTCTGTTCATTAAGGCAAGTTGCCAATAGTTTTTGCACTTTTTGCACTTTCTGCCTCTCCCGGGACTGTACTTTCCCCCTCTAAGGAATTGCTGTACTTGCGTTTGTGTTTGCAGTGTAAGTCCCTCTGCAAAAGAGTGTCTCTATCTCTCTTTCCTCCTCCACCTCCTCGCTAACCCGGACTGCTCTGCCTCCCGCTCTCACAGGAAGTAAGTCGCAGGACAGCGGGATCGCAGAGATGGAGGAGCTTCCTGTCCCGCAGAACATCAAAATAAACAACATCACTTGCGACTCCTTTAAGATCTGCTGGGACATGGACCCCAAGTCCAGGGACCGCATCACGCACTACTTCATCGACCTCAACAAGAAAGAAAACAAGAACTCAAACAAATTCAAGCACAAGGTAGGCCTGCGTCTCGGTCGCGCGTTCTGAAAGGGCAAGACTGAATAAGTTACACCCACCTTCCCTGCTGCTGCACTTAAACCTAATGCTTTTATTCCCGGGCCTCAGACGAAATCTAGCAGCCCTTAACATTGCAGGAGCCTAGCGGGTGCTCATTGAATGGCGTAAATGAGCCTCCCAGCCTGATCCTTGCCAGCAGCCTTATCTCACGAGCCTGACATCCACAGTCACCTGCAACATGACTCATTTCAGGGGTCCTCGGCCATTCCGGGGGTAATTTTACCACAGCTGGCAGTCGTAATGCCAGGTGCAAACATTTTCTCTGCTGAAGGGCCACTGCATGTGAATAGGAAAGGGCAAATGCGCCATCGCTGGCCGGCAGCCATGCTGAGGGGCTGGGAAGGCTGTGAATTTCTGACAAACGACAACTTTATATACCAAAGTCAATTCCCGCCGTTAGCAATAACACACTAATAGGCATCATAACCGTGGACGGCTAATAGGCTATTTGCTTGGGTCGGTTTTCTATTAAGAAACTAATCTCGGGTACAGCCAGCCTTGTATTATGTTGTGTTATGCTTAAGTGATGTTAAATACAGTCGCTGGTCTGGGAATGCGGTTGGCCAGGTCTGGCACTGTTGCACATACAGCTCAGGTGGCTGGACTTATGCTCTCTTACGTTGTAACTCCATAAGATTGTCTGTTAAACGAATGCAAAGCAACGACTTACGGCGAGTTCGCCGCATTCTAGGACGTCCCGACCAAACTGGTGGCGAAGGCCGTGCCCCTCCCCATGACGGTGAGAGGCCATTGGTTCCTGAGCCCCCGCACCGAGTACACGGTGGCCGTTCAGACGGCGTCGAAGCAGAGCGATGGCGACTACGCCGTGTCCGAGTGGAGCCAGACCATGGAGTTCTGCACCGCAGGTGAGAGGCTCCCAAGATTCATTAACCCTTCAGACGCCAGTAATATCCACCACAGGTACAGTGGGAGGAGCCAGTGACACAATCTGTCATAAATGTTCACTTGTAAGTATATGCTGTATATCAGGGTATGAAATTAACACCAGCCACCAGCCAAATGCTGGTAAAATTCTTGATTGTGGCTTGTGAGATTTTTACTCTAGCAGCCATTTTGGCCAGTAACCAACAAAGTTGTGTTACTGTAAAAGATAATGTGGCTGGAAAATGAAAATGGCTGGTGATTTTTAGAATCTACAAGCCAGTGGATGACAAAGTTTATTTCATACCCTGCTGTATATATTTCAGTAATTTCTGTGGTCCCAAACTCACTTTAATTTGTGAAGGAAAAAAACAAGTACTGACATTTGAGGTGTCAAGGACAAACATGGACTGAATCCAGTCTATAAACTTTAGTTATTTGCATAATGAGTTTGCGCAGGGAAATTACACCGCCAGGTAAACGGATGTCTATTTGCAACCTTGCGAGATTGACAGGAAGACTTAATCAAGTGTCTATCTGTTCATTTTCAGATTATTCCACCGTGCATCTAACACAGTTATTAGAAAAGGCGGAGGTGATAGCTGGAAGGATGCTGACATTTTCCGTATTCTACCGCAATCAGCACAAAGAATACTTTGATCAAGCCAGGTAGGTTGCCCCTGCATCTTAAATATCCACTTGAGCCCACGTTAGCGAATAAACGGGATTAATTAGTCTGTTGGTACCAGTCCCAAAAAGCAAACAAAAGCACATTAATCTAGATGTCAGGCTGATCTAATGGAGCTGGTCTGGGCTCAGAATCGGGGATTCACACACTAAATCATGGGCTCTAAAGCAATGAGGTTTAGAAGATTTCTCATCTCCGAAATATTTGAACAGCAGGCGATGCTCCATACGATTAAGGTGATAGGAAGGTTGTCTGCCTGTGCTGAAAGTCTTTAAAGGTGTAGGCTACCTGTATCCGAGATGGCATGACTGCAGCTCGGCATCAGCGGCTCTGTGATTGTGTGTAATTAACAGCGGAGAGGGGAGGCACGAGGACAAACAATTCTCTGATGACTCATGACTCTGTTTTAAGCAAACGAGGTGATTTGTTGAGACGAAGAGGAGTCCTCTAAACACAAGCCATTTTTAAATAGACCTAAAGAACCGAGTCAGGCACAAATATCTGCATTCCTGCAGCAGAAACAAATCTTGGGAGCCATTACAAAAGATTCTTTGTAGCGCATCACCCCCTGCGACAAAAACTAAAGGACATAGTCGCTCTGGAGATGCTTTTAATTCAGTCGCGAGCACAGCTGTCAGTCAATTAGCTCCCACAAGTCACGCGTTAGGCGAAGGGGAATGCAGCATGGTTCCCGAGACGGTTTAATCAAGCGCGGCATCGTTGGCCCGATATGTGAAGGAATATGGACATTCAGTCGCTACTGAATATAATAATGTAATAATAATACCTTGCATTTATATAGCGCCTTTCTCAATACTCAAAGCGCTTACAGTGATGAGGGGGAAACTCGCCTCTTCCACCACCAATGTGTAGCACCCACCTGGGTGATGCAGCGGCAGCCATTTTGCGCCAGAATGCTCACCACACATCAGCTGAGGTGGAGAGAGAGAGAATGATTATTAGCTAATTAAACTGGGGAGCATTTAGACTCAGCACTAAAGATGCACTGGAACCTGGAGGGACACATTGGCCCAATGATTTGTCTACATTTGTCCTTAGCTGGCTCACAGTTAAAGGCAAGCATTCTTTTTTTTTTTTTTTTTTTTAAAAGCACAAAGGTGATCGCCACCATAACCCGCCAAACCGATTTTTGCAAAAGGAACGTCATGCTAGCGCTTCACAGAAAGTCACGGTTAATGGTGAGTCCAGACTACTGGACAGGCGTTTCAAAGTATTTCATGTAATTAACGTTCAAAAGGTTTACAAAAAGTCCCGCTTCAACTAGTGGAATTCCACAAGGAGTGCTGATCCCAAAAGAAAATCTAAAACTCAGTTATCTCTGAAAAGAGAATGATCGCAGTTACAATTATTTAAAAAAAATAAGATTAAACTATTAAAAATAAGATTAAATAAGTAAACTATTATACCATTTGTTAAATAGTCATACATTATTTTAAAAAATAAGACGGTAAACTCTTATACCATTTGTTAAATAGTCAACACCTAACAAAACGCGTTTGGCTGAAACAAGCCTTCATCCGAATGTTTTTCAAAGAACTATTATGACCCAGGTGTGTTGGAGATGTGTGTTATGACCCAGGTGTGTTGGAGATGTGTGTTATGACCCAGGTGTGTTGGAGATGTGTGTTATGACCCAGGTGTGTTGGAGATGTGTGTTATGACCCAGGTGTGTTGGAGATGTGTATTATGACCCAGGTGTGTTGGAGATGTGTGTTATGACCCAGGTGTGTTGGAGATGTTATGTGTGGTCGCCTCACAAGCGTTCCCTGGCTTCCACAGAGAGGCGCAGGGAAACCGGATGCTGCCGTCGGTGAAGGACAACAGCGGCAGCCACGGCTCGCCCATCAGCGGCAAGCTGGAGGGAATCGTCTTCAGCTGCAACACCGAGTTCAACACGGGCAAGCCGGCGCAGGACTCCCCGTACGGCCAGTACCGCTTCCAGGCCGCCGCCGAGGCCCTGTTCAACCCCGACACCAACCTGTACTTCGGGGACTTCTACTGCATGTACACGGCCTACCACTACGTCATCCTGGTGCTGGCGCCCAGGGGCTCCGCGGGCGACCACTTCTGCAAGGAGCGGCTGCCCGCCCTGGACGTCGCCGACAACCGCTTCCTCACCTGCCGCCGGGAGGACGACGGGCGGCTGGCCTTCCGCCACGCCCAGGACGTCATCCTGGAGGTGATCTACACCGAGCCGGTGGACCTGGTGCTGGGGACGCTGGCTGAGATCAGCGGCCACCAGCTCATGAGCCTGTCCACCGTCAACGCCAAGAAGGACCCCAGCTGCAAGACCTGCAACATCAGCGTGGGGCGCTAACGCCGTGTCACAGACGCTCGCACACCACCCCCCCCCCCCCCCCCCAAAAAACCCCGCCCCCCCCCCCCCCCCCCCCCCCCAAAACTCCATACAGGTCGTCCAACCCCCTTTAACTGTTCAGACCCCATCCGCATGTGTTCACAGCTTCTTACCAAACAGGCGGTCTTTTCTTTGGCCAATTATGATAGTTTCATTTCTTAAATCTGGGTCTGGGGCTTTCCACGTTCCTGGTCTTTTAACGCTCTTTTTTTTTTTTTTTCCCCAGAAGATACTTTTCAAGATATTGCCATTTCAGACAGTGCTACCCACCCTGGCCGTAAGGCTGATAACAGACTATCCCTCCAGTCTTAGTGCTGCCATGTAATATTTTGCCAAAGGTAACAATAAACGATCTGAAGTGCTGCAGAAATGCCATGGTAACCGCTTCTAAAAAGGCATTGTAAATGCCAGCTAACCACCTCTTGATTTGACTGTGAATCCTGGGAAACTTAAATAAGCATGATATGGTTGTACCAGCAGCATGAATTTTAATACTGAAAACGTACAAATGTTGTCACATGCACATTATTGTTTTGCAGTGTCTCATTATTTATTAACAGAAATCATATACTGTGTTAAAACATAATAAATGTGATAGAAAAAATATTTATTTTTGCTGTTGTACAAAAATGTATAAACAAAACACGCACAATAATTTGGTCAGAGCACTGAATGCAATTTGAGAAAACCTTTTCAGCAACATGAAACAGGCAAAAAGAACTGCAATGATAATTTGCATTTTCTCAAGCCAGCTTAAAATAAAAACACACAATCTGCCAGAGGATGCATGTAATTAAAAATAAATAATAACCAAGATTAATATCAGATTTTAGTTGGTTACATCTTTTCATTGCACAATTTAAGATTTTAAAATGACTTACATGCAGAAACTACTTTTAACTACTGGTTGCTGTTACATTTTCATAACTGATTTCCACTCCAAATTTCATTGCCATTTTTTTTTTTTTTTGCAAATTGCACTTTAAAAAAAAATTCCTCTCAAATGGAACTATACTTAAATTAGAACAGTAGTTGTTCCTGCATAGTCTACAGAGTATTTTCACATTTCTCATCAGGGAGAACAATGCGGGGGAAAGCACATTTTTCACACCATCGTTAACATTGCCTATTAAAAACTCAATGGCGAGAAGTCTTATAAATATATTGTGCTGATTAGTGTGAAACGATTCCACATAAGGGAGTTTGCTGCAATCAGCTCCTATGGATCTTTAGCAGATCAACAGGCTGTGCAGCGGGCTGTGGTTCAATTTCCCTTCTCATACTGAACATCCCTCACTGTTTCACTTCAAAATGACACTTTATTAATGTGATATTAGAGCTGCCAGGGGAAATGTACTATATACACATACATGCATATCCATACACTGGAAGGAATAAATTATACAGCAAACTCATTTCGGCTTTCAACAGCAAACTCGTTTTTCCCTTGAAGAATATATTTCAAAGAAATGGCAATATTATTTCCTTTTATAATTTATTAACATCTCAGTTATTCATATCACATAATTTCACTATTTCTTTGTTAATATATGTGATGTATTTATATATTATATGCTTTTTTTGGTTTTTAAAAATTAGTAAGGTGCCATATATTACATTTGCAGATATTTCAAAGATTGATAAAATTTTTCACCCAAATTTTGCATTTTTTATGGTACATTAGGCTTCATGTTGAATGTTGCATCTTTTGTCTGGAACGAGGACAGATGTTTGAATTTTGTTGCTTAGCAACAATTGGGTAGCTTGCCTTCTATTATTTGTGCCAAACAAGGTGATTGTTCATAAAGTGCATCAGGGCAACAGCATGGCATAGAATGTCCAGAATGAAACCAAAATGAAAATTGTAAGAACAAACGCTCTCTTCTCTCAGATAATCTTTGGAGTCTCCTGTTTGCTTAGCAGAGCTTCCAGTAGTCTGAGTTTCGCTTTCAGATTTTTGTATTCCTGGTATTCTTCTGCCATTGGAATGCGGTCGTCTTTTTGTGCCGACCTTGAAGAGGAAAAAAGACAAAAGAAAACAAAAGACAAATGAGCCAGGTTTAACCACTGTCTCACCTTACTGAACTGGTACTGTTCAATTTCTAATCCAAATATGTATTTTGCTTTCAATATCAATATCGCTATAGTCACAAGCGTATTCAGAACAGTCGTCTGTCTGTCCTACTCTCTTGGCGTAGTAGTTCTTGGTGCTTGTGCATTATATGGTTGTATCGTTTGCTGACCAAGCTTCTGTGGGTGTTTTTTTTTCCAGGCAGTGTTGAAAAGCCAAATGTTCATTAAAACGACAAACAAAAAAGGAACAAGGAAGCCTGTCTGAGACGAGTCTTACCTGCCCATCTGTCTGTAAAACTGCTCCTCGAATTCCCTGAGCCCCTTACGCAGTTTCTTCTTCTCCAGCCTGGTTTCCCGAAGGCATTGCAGCAACTCTGACCTGGAGGAGGATGTGCTCCATTAAACACGGGTCTGTGGGTCTTTACACAGCAGTAACCTTCCCCTGCTCCATCAGCTAGCAATGCTAGGAAGACATTTTGTTTGTGCTCACGTTCCACCCTCTGTACCACGGTGACAAATGTGCTCTAAAATGGTGGTTCCCAATCCTGGTCCCGGTAGGCCGCAGTGTCTGCCAGCCTTCATTTTAACCTTCAACCCCAGCGCTGAACCCTATTTTTGTATCTGCCAACCGTCCTTTTGCCCACAGTGGGTTTTTTTTTTTGTATCTGTGATATAACCCTTATACAACAGCCATATTTACAGTGAGTCAAACCTGATTAACCTGGCCAGTTTATGTCAAATATTTAAGGAGTAAAAGCAATCCAAAACCAATACCTTTTTGTGAAAACACATATACGGGACAATCCAAGTGACAAAACATATCTTCAGTTGACTCACATTTCCTTTTACTGATAAAGGTCCAATACTTATCGGTATATAGGCTTATTGTAAATAGATAGACAATTTCCTGAGATTTGCCATAGAACATATTTTGGATAGGACACTCTTGGTATAGATAATTTCCAACTTTGAAAAAAATTGCTAGATGTAATACTGGACAAACAAAAGTGTTTTTTTGGGGTTGACTGAGAAAGCAAAGCTAAAGTACTAGTAATGGATTGCAAACCACCTTCCATTATCTCAAAGTGCTTCTCAGTGAATAGGGAACGCTTACTTACTACTTGCTCATAACCTTACAGCAATAAACCTGGCCAGGTTGACAATTTCTGGGGATGTGCGTTGCTAATAAACCAATGGCCAGTTACTTCTAGTGTTCTTGTTTAGGTTGAGCTCCAAGTGGAGGCGGCAATTGAAGCCAACTCAACCATTGGCACACAATGTAATACTTGGCTAAAACTTGACAGCGCCAATCAGATCGCAGGAAACCCATTATCAGAACTGTAACCTCCCTTTGTTGGGGCTGAGACTCCTGACTGAGGGGAGATTAACGACGCCGTTTCCCCGTACCTGGACGCCTCGTGGAGGTTGGACACGGTGCCGGCCGGCTGCCTGACGGCTTTCACCTCGTCCAGCGGAGACACGAAGGTGGCGTCACTGTCCTCCTCCTGCGGACACGCCGACTCGTCCAGGGCACTGCAGGCGTATCGCTCTGCAGGAGGGGAGCGAGCTGCGCTGTGTGCAGTCATCGTCAGAGCTGTCTTCTTCTGCCTGTACAAAAACACACAGTGCTTAGAGCCCTCCTCTTCTGCCTGTACAAAAACACACAGCGCTTAGAGCCCTCTTCTGCCTGTACAAAAACACACAGCGCTTAGGGCCCTTCTGACTGTACCAAAAACACACAGTACTTAGGGCCCTTCTGACTGTACAAAAACACACAGTACTTAGGGCCGTCCTCTTCTGCCTGTACAAACACACACAGCGCTTAGGGCCCTTCTGCCTGTACAAACACACACAGCGCTTAGGGCCCTTCTGACTGTACAAACACACACAGCACTTAGGGCCCTTCTGACTGTACAAACACACACACAGCGCTTAGGGCCCTTCTGCCTGTACAAAAACACACAGCGCTTAGGGCCCTTCTGACTGTACAAAAACACACAGTACTTAGGGCCGTCCTCTTCTGCCTGTACAAAAACACACAGCGCTTAGAGCCGTCCTCTTCTGCCTGTACATAAACACAGCAATTACAGCCGTCCTCTTCTGTCTGTACAAAAACACACACAGCGCTTTGGGCCCTCCTGCCTGTACAAAAACACACAGCACTTAGAGCCCTCCTCTTCTGCCTGTACAAAAAACACACAGCACTTAGAGCCCTCCTCTTCTGCCTGACACTTAGAACAAACTGCAATGTATCTTTCCAATAATTTCACAGTCACTTAAATTGTGGCGGAAAAGGATCAATATTAAAAATCCAAGTTATGCAAAAAACATGCCTGACTGCAAGGAAATCATTTTAAAAGGCTTTACTCTTACCTGAATTGAATGTTTAATGTATCGTTCATGTTCTTTTCATTGACTACAAAACGAATAATGTGTAGGAATAGAAAAATGTGACTTAATTAAAAGTTACTTAATTTAAGTGCTTAGGCTGAACATAAGCCTGAGTCATCCACCCACAAGAGTCTCTTGGCAGTGATGTAGCTCAGAGGACTTGATATTAGATTGGATTGGATTACTTGTTGAATTGAAAATTTTCCAGAGTGACGCTGGATAAAGTGCTCTCTCCATTTAATTTATAATCCCTGATGCCACCTACGTCTCCTAGCGGCATTTATACCAAGCGAATCATGGCTCTCAGACCCCATCTAAAGTTAAGACCTGTTTTTCCCAGACAGTCTATATATATATATATAATCGTCTTTTTGCACAGAAAAATAGCACAAGGTCATTTGTATGTATTTATGTGTGTGCTCTCCTTCCCATTTTTGTGGACACACATATGATCTCCTGGAAATACATATGCATGAACATATGCATTAATTAACATAAGCTAAGTGCAGGTGTGAGAGCTTCGTAAATATGCACAGGTTATTTTGCTGCGCGTGAAGTTTCAGGAGAATTTTTCACTGTCAGGCCCTGATCTGTCTTCAAGGTCCTCACTAGATAACTAATTGCCCGACTCTGCAGGTAACCACGGTGATAAATTAGCTCTAAAATGGTGGCTCTCAATCCTGGTCCTGGTGGGCCGCACTGTCCGCCAGCTCATTTTCACCTCCAAAATCAGCAACTATTTCAGACCAAAGAAACCAGGTTCGTGAGTTAACTGTGTAATCAACTGCTTCAACTGATAAATTAAGTGTTGAGTGACAACAAGATCCAACAGACCCCTGCAGGGGTGCGACCCGATATTCTTCACTCCTCACCTCCTTTCCTCCACTCGTCTCCTACCCGGGAAGTATGCAAAACAGCCTGTACATTTAAAGTACAGGTGTTCACGTGTACAGTATACAATGTACCTGACATTGCAGTTTGCGTCGAGATATTCTTTAATATGTAACCATTAATATGTAATCGGCAACATTAGATTAAAACACAAAGATCCGTTTCCGGGGCACGGAGGAGAGGAGGTGATAGTGGAGGAAAGGAGGATGCATTTTTAGAGTATTGGGACACGCTCAGGACAGGGCTCTGTGATCAGCAAGCCACAGGCCTGGTGCATTGTGGGACTGTTAGAGCTGTACGGTAACTCACTATGGTGGTAATGGTGGATACTGCACACAGGAGCTGTTTGATGGTGCGGTATCTGTCATACAGCGGCTTCATCAGGGTCCTCTCCTGCCTGGTGCCCTGAAGCACGGAGAAAACATGGTCACATGCTGCTCAAACCACAACCGCACACTGGACATTGGGCCAGATCCACACGTTTGTCCTTATCTTTCTCTTTTCTACACAAAAGCATCACTGAACTCACCAAACAAACCGATTCTGAGAATAAAAAATTAACACTTGCATTTAACTGAGAGTCAAATTTAAGGACAAATGTTGGTTGAATACAGGCCAATGGGTAGACGGTAAATTTAAGCACGAATGTTGGTTGAATACAGGACAATGGGTAGATGGCAAATTTAAGCACGAATGTTGGTTGAATACAGGCCAATGGGTAGACGGCAAATTTAAGGACGAATGTTGATTGAATGCAGGCCAATGGGTAGATGGCAAATTTAAGCACGAATGTTGGTTGAATACAGGCCAATGGGTAGATGGCAAATTTAAGCACGAATGTTGGTTGAATACAGGCCAATGGGTAGACGGCAAATTTAAGGACGAATGCTGATTGAATACAGGACATTGGTTAGGCGGCTAAGGGTCGTACCGGACGGCCATGCAGGCTCTCAAAGTACAGCAAACATTTCTGCAGAGTGATCTTCTCCAGGGCCATCTGCTTCTGGGTCATTTCCTGAACAAAACAGGACATTTTAGACCAAGTTCATAACCTCTAAAGCACAAAATACACAAAGCAAAGGATCTCAAACTCAAATCCTGGAATGCCTCGCTGGTCTTTTGGCTGTTCCCGCACTTAAACGCTTAATGTAAGCCATTGATTGGCTTGCTTCCAAGGCCTATATTGGCTTCTGGATGTAAAGGAACCACAAACATCCACAGACAGTCGTTCCTTCAGGATTTATGAGTTTGAGACTCCAGCAATAAGCTATCAGCAGTCACGGAAACAACAGATATCCAGTGTTCAAAATGTTGTAGCACAGATGTGGAATCCTGTTCCTAGAGGGCCGTGTCTGTTTCTGGATTTCTTTCCATCCTTCATCCCACGCTAAAACTGTCCGGGTCAATGGAAAACAGGCTCTAAATCTGAAATTATACTTTTTTTTTTAAAACCCAAGGAAGTGAACTATCCCTTTGAAAATGTAATGAATTTTCAGAAGGTTAATTAAATTAATGTTAAATTAATTAAATTAGTAATGTTTCAGTCCCAACGGTATGGACTACGGAGACAGAACTTGACATGATAAGAATGCAGAGCAGAATATCTGAAGTGTCTACAGAATCTGTGTCGTTTTTCAGGGGGGACGTCTCCATCCTGCGCCCCACCTTCATGTTGTCAGGGAGACCAAGAGCCTGCCGTTTGTCCCTCAGCCTCTTCAGTAGCGCTTCCAGTGTGTCCTCCAGGGAGGGTTTGTGGCTCTGCTCTGGCGCCCCCTGCAGGTCACCACTGTATCTGCACATATCTGCATGCTCCTCCATCTTCTGAGCCCTCATCTGCTCCACCGACTGCTTCAGTCTCAGGTCTAAAGTGGGCAAAATGTCTCATAATCAAATCTCCATAAAGCTCTTTGAAAAGAACACTGTTCCAAGTATTCTGTTATATATCTTGAACAGTCTCATAACACCCACTCAGTGGATTTAGTGGTAAGCAACTGCTTTTTGTGCAATATTATAACTAGTGTTCATCTATCTGTCTGTCTATCTGTCTGTTTACAGCCAGGTAGTTTGTTCATTTAGTTTGTTTAAGTATGGCGGTGTGTATGTGTCATATGCAACTGTATACGTGTTTAATTTCAGCAGGGAAAGACTGAGTCGCATACATCAGTTTTAAATTGAGCTGTAGAGACGGGCCATTGACAGTGAGAAACTCAAACCTCTGAGCTGTTTCCGAGACTTCGCCAGGTCGCTCATGAGCTGGAACACTTCTGGGTTGACGGTTTTGTCATTGTGTGATGGCTGAAGGACAGATAGAGAAATACGTCATTATTATTATTATTATTATTATTATTATTATTATTATTTATTATTATTATTATTATTATTATTATTATTAATAGATCAAGCTGTGATGCACTGCAGCAGCTGAACATAATAATAATAATAATAATAATTATTATTATTATTATTATTATTATTAATAGATCAAGCTGTGATGCACTGCGGCAGCTGAACATAATAATAATAATAATAATAATAATAAGTATTATTATTATTATTATTTTTATTATTATTATTATTATTATTATTAATATATCAGGCTGTGATGCACTCTATCATCATGAAAAAGTTCTTAGACTTATCCGTTTTTACAGTGGGCACTTTTTTGGGATGTTATATAATTTCTGCACCTACGGGAATTACTTCCTCCCATATGCAGAGCTATATTTTGTTCAGTAATAATTTCACCACCTGTTTTATGCAGTGAATTGAATCCTCCTACATACATGTATCCCACCTACAGCGTACAGACATGGCAGAAAGACAGGACATAGCGCGTTGGATGAGGTAACCAGCGGGGGGAGCCATATTCTTTATTTTATCACTCCTTCGAAGCGGCACAGAGATAAGGCCTCACACCCTGGACTTTTGAACCTTTACTTTCAGCACCTGCCATTTTTAACTGTGTGCATTCTTAATTGATCTAACACCTCATCTCATTACATAAATCCCTGTCAGTGGTACTTTAATTGCTGCTACCTTGTTTCTTAAACATCAAAATTATTTAAAAAAGAAACTACAACCCAAACAGCTGAAGTTATTAAAGAACCTGACCTCTCAAGAACCTGAAAGTAAATTGCTTCTCACTGATGGAGCTTGGTTTGAACCAGCAGTGGAAGCAGAAAGATAGAAGTTGTGACCGTTTAGTAAAGTTAAAAAAACAAAAAAAAAACATTAAAACCATTCAACTCCTCTGTAGCAACATCTGACAGACTGTCCCATTCACTTTACGGGAATTTTCTGGAATACCAAAAAAAAAAAACCTGCCTTTTCTGTCTTTGTCTATTCATATTCAGCATTTAAATATTTTGGGTGCTTACCCTGTAGTTCCTCTCCTGCTCAAACTGCTCCTCAAACCGTCTGATCTTCCTCTTCAGGGTCTGGATGTGTTTTGTGAGCATTGTGATCGACAGCGTGTCTGCGGAGCCTTCCGGAAACTGCGTCCTGGCGATGGGGCGAGCCCTGAGGAAGATCACCCAAGAGCGTCACGGTAACAGGCCTGTCTGCTCCCTCGTCACATATGACCCTCAGTCGCCGCAGTCACACTCACAAACATGGCAGCACACCAAACCTGGATCAAATACTTCGCTTGAAAACACCAGTGAAGAGTTCAATTAATTAATTATGTATTTGACCAAGGTGTAGAACCCAAGGCCTTCTCTTGGAGAAAGGTAGTGTAACCACTGGGTTTCTCACAGAGATTTACAGAACAGACCCTCTGTCATTATTGTACACAGAATGAACGCAACATGGTGGAAAAGACCTTATATCATCAATGTGCGCATAATGAACGCAACATGGTGGAAAAGACCTTACATCATCAATGTGCGCATAATGAACATGACAGGCTGGAAAAGACCTTATATCATCAATGTGCGCATAATGAACGCAACATGGTGGAAAAGACCTTACATCATCAATGTGCGCATAATGAACATGACAGGCTGGAAAAGACCTTACATCATCAATGTGCGCATAATGAACATGGCAGGCTGGAAAAGACCTTACATCATCAATGTGCGCATAGTGAACACACCATGCTGGAAAAGACCTTACATCATCAATGTGCGCAGAATGAACATGACAGGCTGGAAAAGACCTTACATCATCAATGTGCGGAGAATGAACACACCACACTGGAATCAACTCTTACATCAACTCAAGTGGCAAGAATGAACAGGCAGGATTAAACTAAGAGGCAGGAACTACAGCACTATGTGGGGATAAGGATGTTTCCCTGTAGCTCTGTCTAAGCTGAATGAGAGTTGAGTTAACAGAACTGAATACGAGTCAGATTTATGAGTTCTACGGTAAGGACATGCAGTGTGAAAGCGAGCCGGATCTGATGAAGAGGAGGCACTAGTCGTACTTGATGAAGGGCTGCGAGCAGGGCGGCGAGGGTGCGGCCTCAGGGTCGCTGTGGAAACGCTGACTCTGGCTGAGGCTGGCACAGCGGGGGGGAGGGCAGCGGGCTGGCGCTGTCAGCGATGTGGAGCAGGAGCCGGCTGGGCCCCGGGGCCCCCTGGCCCTCACAGCTCTCCCCATCGGGGCCCGGGGCCTTGGAGACAGGATCTCGCCCTGCAGGAGACACCCAAAAACTCAGAGAGGGAAACACAACTCATCCCCCTGTTCAGACCACACCTGGGACTAATACACCCTGCCTGCTTCCTTTCTGCACACACACATGCACGCACATACACACACACGCACGCACGCACGCACATACACACATACACACACACGCACACACGCACACACACGCACGCACGCACATACACACACACGCACACACGCACGCATGCACATACACACATACACACACACACACACAAACACACGCACATACACACATACACACACACACACACACACACATACACACGCGCACGCACACACTCCACAGACACAATTACATCAGACCTGGGCCAAATACACAATCTAAAATAGCACTCAAGACTGTAAGTCCCCATGGCCACACATACAAACACACAAGACCAGACCAAGGACAAACACTTTATTTGAAATACTTTACTTAGGGGTGTCACTGTCTGCTGGGGTTTGGTATGTTTTCACACATAAGTGATTAATTTAAGTCCCTGACTGGCTAAAGTGTCGCATCCATGCATTAACCAGGAAAATTCACACAGATTATTGACAGTTTTTTTTTTTTTAAATATCTATTTTCAGAACACAATTCTTCTTTCTTATGAATTTCAGCACTGCCATTCAAACCTTGTCATACCTTCTGTGTCCTGTGCTTTTAGAAAACAACGAGAGTAAAATGAACCCAAAGTCACCAGTTTACGCACTGCAAAAAATATCTGTCTTAACAAGTGTTTTAGTCTTGTAATGAGAAAAATATTAGCTTGTTTTAAGTTACTTTTTGCTTCACAAGTGAAATTACCTTACCCCCACTGGCAAATCTTGAAATAAGTAAAACTCTCACCCCACTGGCAGATAGTTTGTCTTATTTAGCAAACAAAAAAATCACAGAAATAAGATTCTAAAGTCTAAATATAAGATTAAAATGCTTGTTAAGATTAGTTTTTTGCAATGTGGGCTTTCATCACCCACAAAATGAAGAGAAAATGTTGATATAGGATTTTTAAATTTGCATGGAATTGGTGGATGCATGTTATTTCAAAACATCAGTCAATTACATCTGTGCCACCTCTGTGGATTCCCAGTCATAGTCAACTTAATGACATAGCTGGGCTTGAAAATTTGGTATCTAGGGGTGACTAAACATTCTTACAATGCTGCTTGTTTCAAACACCAGCATGTTTGTCAACTGAAATTATGAGTATTATTCAGTCTCATGAGGAATATTGGACTTTGTTTGCATGAGAACAGCCTTTTAGTTTGCCTGTTATTCACACATTTAGGATAAGCGTGAAAATACATTTCAGAAGTATTCTACTATGGCCTGCATAAATGTGGCCACTGAAACATTCAGAAAGATGCAATAGAGGGTAAAGCCTGCAGAGGGCGCCAAATCCTTCATTTTGGTCAAAATTCCTTGGGACGGCTTGCAGGACAGCCTAAGTTTCTCCCAGGCCGGTCTGTTAGTTAGGGAAACTGAAATAGTTGCTAACATAACTTGCAAACAGTAACCTTTCTTTGTGTTGGTAAACATTATGATGTAACATATGATGTAATTTTTTTTATATCAAATTAATTTGACCTGCATTGCCCGCAGTAATGTGTCAGCTAGCTCTCTGTGATAGCATCTACTTTGCATCACCGGATTACCTAAAACTAGTCACCTGAATTCACCTGCCTGCCACCTGAAAATACAGCCTACACGAGGGACACAGCTGCAAATGCTCATCATAGCATCACAATATAAGCGAAGCATAGAAAAACGAACAGTACTTGAAGGTCACATTTGGTAGCCAAGTGCACAATGCTAGTCAACGCACCATGGCCCACACCATGTGAAACAGGGCACCCCATGTGGGAGGGGATCTGAATTCACCCTGATAGGGGATCGGGAGGTGCTGAACACCTTTTAAACAAGAAGCGAACAAGGGTGACAGCGCAGCGATAGAATCAACGATCTCCTACCGGGCTCCTACCCTGGACTGTGCTACAGCAGCCCTCAAAGTACTTTATTCGTTTCACTGTAGCAGTGTAGCATAGGGTCGGATGGGCGAAACCATGACCACCATTTAAATTGCATGCAAATGAGTTCTGACTTAACCACACCCATCGCGGCCAGTTCAGCCCAGAGGTAGGAGTCAAAGCTCTGTCAGCTAACACTCAGCTTGGTATTTAGCAAGAACAGTCATTCTGCTCAGAACGCATCCGGCTAAGAAAGCACAAATTGGACAAATACTGACATCAACACTTGGTAAGGTCTCTATAGCCCCATTACTGGCTTCTTACCTCTCCAGCAGGTGTGTTTGTTGTAACACTTAAAACGTGTTTTTTATGATTTTATTTGTGTGGAAATAAAAACCGTTAAAAAGCAGAGCCCTTTCTGTACAGTCCTGAGTGGGTGTGTGCGGTAGCGGAGTGGAGCTCCAGGTGTGGGGGGGGGGGGTGTAAAGCGGGTTTTACCTGTCTCCGGGGGCGCGGGGGTCGGGCTGGCGGTCTGGCCGGCGTCCTCGCGGCGGGTTACGGCGGAGGGACACGCCTCCTCCTCCACAGCCTGCAGCTTTAGGAGGGAACCCTGCAGGCAGAAGCAGAACATGGTGCTCTGAGAGAGGGGAGGAGAGGGGAGGTGGGGGGAGGCGCCGGGCTCGTACGGTCCGCGTGGGGCGGGGCGGGGAGGGGAGGGACGCGCGCGTTTGATGGCGGTATCGCGCCACCGCCCTTTTTACGGTCCTGGAGTTCCTCAGCGGCAGCGACTTGGTTCGCTCTCTCCGGTCCCCATCCCTGCTTCTGATCTCCCTATCTTTCTCTTCCTCTTTCACTCCCTCTCCATCTCAGCCCTTCATACTCTCTCTCTCTCTCTCTCTCCTCTCTCCCTCCCTCAATGCTCTCTCTCTCCCCCTCTCTCTCTCTCCTCTCTCCCTCCCTCAATGCTCTCTCTCCTCTCTCCCTCCCTCAATTCTCTCTCTCCCTCAATGCTCTCTCTCTCCCTCTCTCACTCTCTCTCCTCTCTCCCTCCCTCAATTCTCTCTCTCTCAATGCTCTCTCTCTCTCTCTCTCTCTCTCTCTCTCTCAGTGAGGGTGTTTGATGCCGCATTATTCATGGCTCTTGTGTAGCGGTGTGAGGGGGGGGGGGGGGGGGCACTGCTCCATGTTAATTTCCCCCACAGCCTGGATTATCCGATTGGTGCGCAGGTGTAAGGGGGAGTGGCCTGAATGGCGGTTGAGCTGAGGGGCGGGGGCGGTGTGGATTGGTGGGCCGTGGCTGACGGCGGAGGTGGGTGTGGGGGCGGGGGGGTTTCTCACGTTCGGCGCTGGAGTGAGAGACGCATTTACAGGGAATTCTCCATTCAGTTTCTGCGTTACACACTCAAATGTGCGTATTCACAATGGCTTACAGTTACGGATACTATACACACACTCTTTTCCTATCATCTACCAGAGCTAAGAAAACAAAGACATATTTACCAGCCCCACTTATTTTTAACATAGTTTCAGCACATAAGGCTGATAAACACATGCATCTTTGATGTTTTACATCCAATGTCAGCATAATTTGTCTCATTAAATGATTCTGTAACAGGGAAACCCACATGTAGCTACAGTGGTGATGGATGTGCTGATTCTATAACAGTTTCCACTGTGCCATGCTGTTCACATTAACTTGCAATTTGTTGGGTACGTTTCACCCACCATGTAATGCACACACACCACACAAGACGTCTCTTTTTACAAATTATTCTGGAAAGATTTTTTTGAATCCTCAGCAACCCTCCCCACTGAGCTGTATGTTTTTGTTTTTTTAATCATTATTATTTTTTTAATGACCTCTGAAAGTATGTATGTTGGAATTAAATGTCATGACAGGTCAAGACATAGGTCATGACTCTTGAGGTCAATTTATCCTCAGTAATGTTTGTAAACACAAGGTGATAAAGCAACTAGCAAAAAAATAAATGCATATTAAAAGAGTTTCAGGAGTGTGAACCATGGTAAAAATGGATCCACACAAATATTTTCAATAATTGACCACCTTTTTGCTGCATGATGCCATATACTCCAGACTTAATCAAATCCTTTCCTGACAGTAACACTTGTCTTGGTGGCTGTTTTAGGGCCTTTTCAGCTTCATTGGACAGCACAGTGTAGAGAGACAGGAAGAATGGGAGTGAGAGAGAGTGAGAGGCGTGCGACAAAGGTCGCACGGCCGGATTTGAACCGCCGACGTCGTGGCTCACAATGAGCATGTGGGCGTTACGCCACCGAGACACCCTCGCTGTAATATTCTAATAGAAACACATCTAATGAGTGAGAGGACAATAACAACTGAAGAAGATGGCTGCCTACCTTATCACAGGCCTGAGGCATCTGGTTATCCTCTGTCAGTATATGCTCCACCCTGCAAAAAAAGAGAGTTTTAACCACTGAAACCAGTCACATTTTTTCTTGTAATTGTCTGAATAGAGACATCCAGAGAAATGGGCACGTAAGATTCACCCTCTCACAGGAGCGAACCTTTAGCATAAAGCTAAAGTACAGTGTCTTCTGGGCTCTTTCACTTTTAGTGAGCGTGTAGGCAATTGAGCTTCAAAGGTAACAGTCCAGACCTGGGTCAAATGTACGGTATATCTGAAAAATTGATTTGAAAATAATCAAATTTTGTTCTGAAAATTTTTGACGTTTCTCTTAAAATTGTCAATAACGTACAAGAATTACAGTAGCATTTTTAAAGATAGCATTTCAAATAATCATATGAATCGGGTCTGGTATGGCCCGTGTGTTACCGTGACCGTGTGCACACTTGCCACTTTGTGCTCGCGTGCGAGAATGCGTAAATGCATTAATGCATGCGCATGCATATTCAAAGGACCCTTGCATGCTTCAAGTATTCATCTTTCCCGGGGTGCTAAGCTTGGCTCCTCACGCACAATTCCCATGCAACTCCGCATCCACCCTGAACTGGATGTGACAGTTAAGGTCGCCAAAACTGAGCACATGGAAAGTTCTGGAAATTCAGTGACCTTTTGTCTGGCTGGCCCTAGCGGGAGGATAGTCACGGCTATGAGTCTGTGCCCCTTCCTGCTTATGCAGCTCAACTTGACCAAAGCGCAGCAGCTTTAATTGAAATACCCCAGAGGGACCCTGCTTGGCAGCCATATTACGCAGTCCAGGACCCTGCGTGGCAGCCATATTACGCAGTCCAGGACCCTGCGAGGCAGCCATATTACGCAGTCCAGAAGCTTGCCATATTAAAGCTTTGAGACTCATAAGACGAGGGCAGGGCCCTTTTTCCTTTTTCTTCTTTTTTTCAAAACTCCGCTGCATTAAAATGCATGTTCCACATGATTAGTTATCTGGGACACCTACTTCCTGTAGGCTCAGCTGCCCTCTGGGTAACTTACATTTGTATCTCTGGATTAAGTTAAAACTAATAAAAATAGAAACCCAACACAAAGGCCTGGATTCAATCCATATTTGTCTTAGTTCTTCTTGCATTTATTTGTATGCCGCAGTTTCTTTTTATCCTCAATAATGTTTGTAAACACCAGGTAACCAGATAAAGCAACTAGTAAAAAATAAATGTATATTAAAGCGTTTTACCATGGTGAAAATGGATCTGCACAAATATTTTCTATAATTGACAACCTTTTTTCAGCCTTTTTGCTAAGCAGTTTGACAGGTTCAGCGATCACCAAATTTATCTCACCAAAATGTGTCTGTGAAGATAAACACCAAAAACTTAACAAGCATTTTAGTCTTATATTTAGACTTAAAATCTTATTACTATTACCTTTTTGCTAAATAAGACAAAAAGATTGCCAATGAGGTGAGAGTTTTACTCATTTCAAGATTTGCCAGTGGGGTAAGATAATTTCACTTGTCAAGCAAAAAGTAACTTACAACAAGCTAATAGTTTCTACTTGAGAGAAAAAAAATAAGATTTTAAGTTTAAGTTTTTAAGTTAAGACATTTTTTGCAGTGAGACGACCTGCAGGTGTGGGACGAGCTGCTTTGCGCTCACCTGTCTGTGTGAGGTGACCCTGGGGTGCGGAGGTCCCTGTTCGCCGCCACACCTGCGTTTCCCCCGGACGTCCGCCAGGTCTGCCGTGACGACCGTATCCTGTAGCGTTAAAAAACACGCCCCTCTTTCACAGCCGAACAATGCGCCTCACACCCCAGAGCTGGCGTTACATGGCAGTGGGGATAACAGGCTGAAATCAATACGGAGCTGAGCTGAAAACACTGAGAGACTCAGAGAACCAAACACCCAATTATTACGGGGCGTGCACCTGTCAATACAGAGGCCATTGCATTATTCACTGTGTTAAAATCTGTCCTATTTATATTTTAACATTATGTAAACCAATATTGCACACCCAATAATAGTAATAGCACACCCAATAATAGTAATATATAATACAGTATATTCACCATATAAAATATCTCTGTTCTCCCATTACAACCACTTCAACAATGCTTGTATAGATCCAAAAGCATCCACGCAAAAAAATAAATAAATAAAATGTAATTATATTTTTCCGGTTGTCAATTCTATGATAAAAGTAAAAATGCGGCTGGACTGCCAGCGCCCCCACGCCTGACTCAGTCACTCAGAGTTTCTGGCCCTCTGCCCCCCCCCCCCCCGCCCAATGACAGCCTGGGGACGATGCCCATGTGACAGCATTCCAAGTGTGTGTGAAATTGGGGACAAGCTTTATTAACACGTGGTCCGTATTTGTTACAGCGCATCCATAATCCAACACAAACTGCCAATTCGGTTGAAGTGACCATCGAGGAGCTTTCTTCCATATTTGTCATTTGCCACCCAGGAGATATCGCTGCTGATTAACGTCACAGGTCTGTGAACATTACTATGACAATACTACCTATGTTCACTATTACTACCGTGTTGTTTATGATGGGGGAGTGAGGGATATGTACAGTGTGTGGAATAGGCATAGATTATCATGCCTGCTATGTATGGCCTTGAACAAGTGAATGAATAAACAAACACATATTAAAACACACATTCTGTTCTCCCATTACAACCACTTCAACCAAGTTATTATAAAAATACATTTGTGCCCACCCACGCCTGGGCTGTCTCTGTCTACAGTACCTGACCAGGATACTTCCTGGAGAAAAGTTTCAAAACTGTAATCTCAAAGCTTTCAAAGCTGAGATCTAAACCAAATCCTGAAAGTTTAAGCAGAAAACATCGCTATGTGTACTGTAAGAAAACATCGCTATGTGTACTGTAAGGAAACATCGCTATGTGTACTGTAAGGAAACATCGCTATGTGTACTGTAAGAAAACATCGCTATGTGTACTGTAAGGAAACATCGCTATGTGTACTGTAAGAAAACATCGCTATGTGTACTGTAAGAAAACATTGCTATGTGTACTGTAAGGAAACATCACTATGTGTACTGTAAGGAAACATCGCTATGTGTACTGTAAGGAAACATCGCTATGTGTACTGTAAGGAAACATCGCTATGTGTACTGTAAGGAAACATCGCTATGTGTACTGTAAGAAAACATCGCTATGTGTACTGTAAGGAAACATCGCTATGTGTACTGTAAGGAAACATCGCTATGTGTACTGTAAGGAAACATCGCTATGTGTACTGTAAGAAAACATCGCTATGTGTACTGTAAGGAAACATCGCTATGTGTACTGTAAGAATACATCGCTATGTGTACTGTAAGGAAACATCGCTATGTGTACTGTAAGGAAACATCGCTATGTGTACTGTAAGAAAACATCGCTATGTGTACTGTAAGGAAACATCGCTATGTGTACTGTAAGGAAACATCGCTATGTGTACTGTAAGAAAACATCGCTATGTGTACTGTAAGGAAACATCGCTATGTGTACTGTAAGGAAACATCGCTATGTGTACTGTAAGGACTCTATTTCAGAGCTGCAGTCTCTGGCCTTTCAGTTTTACATTAATCTCAAGCCCAGATGGGCTCTAGGGCCTCATGTATTCTCATGTCTTAGGGCAGGCCTACCTGGCAGAAGCCCTCCTGCCGGCCGGAGAAGTGTCCGCTGCCGGATGTCGGTCTTTGGGGCCGAAGGGTCCGATCTTGGCCCGGCCTCTCCCGGTTCTCCGGAGCGGCGCTCTCGAGTTCGGGCGTGGCGTCTGTGGGAGCCACGCTGTCGCAACCCGCTGAGAGGACGTCTGCAGACAGCTTCAGCCTGTTTGCTTCATCCCTGGGGGAGAGGAGGGGGGGGGGGGAGGAGGGGAGAGGGACGTCACATACACCGGGGAATAATCCCTTAATCCAAACAACAAAAACATGTCGCTAATCTGTCCTGGAGAGAGGGTGGACTGATCATGTGACACTGCTGTGGCAGTGGAATCAGAGACGGTTTATCGCCAGGTAGACCGTATGACCTGGGCTACTGGCTTGGCTCTGGTCCACGGAGTTCATTCCACAGTTCTGAAGATAGGTTCATCAGTGAAAGGAGACCTTACCCATTGTAAAGTATAAAAAAGACCATTATCCTGCTTTCTACTCATAAATATAAAGGAACAGTTAATTCTCTGGGTTTGCTAAAAACATTATTTCAGGATTGGTTTTGTGCATGATGAAGAATATTTAGATTTACAGACATTTCTGACAGCATGATGGCTTCACAATTGCAGATTTAAAGCAAGGAAATACACCAAGTAACTCCAAAGATTTCCTTCAACCTTTTAATCTCATAAAGGTTACTAAAACAACGATTCAAAGAGCTAACGTCAGGTTTCAAATCAATACCAACACAATGCTAATATCTACCAGAGCAAAACCACAAACAGACACCTTCAACTTCAACACAACCAATCAAACTAAATACACAATTAAAATGTACAATTTCAAGAACATTTTCTCACTGTCCCTCATCCTCTGTTGACAATGATCTAATGCACTGATATATTTATTTTTCCTCCAGCCTTTTTAAACTCACTCTTTCTGTGCTGTACAGTGAAGGCGTTGTCCCTTTTTCCCTGTGACGACGAAACACAAAACACCGGATCTTCTGAAGCGCAGCTAAACCCATAAAGAGATTACCGCGGGAGAGGCGGAGATAATATTTCGGTCAGCGTGTCAGTGACCATGACCGCTTTCCTGTGAGTGGTGACACACACACACGCACACACACACACAATCCCAGCTTACACTCTCAGGTATAAGTAGGTCAGCTACGTCCGTCTCATTTTTGCAGCTTACGGAAGCCCTACTTAAATTCCAAACAGTATTTTTTTTAACATGGGGAAAAAGGGATTATAGTCTGACAGTTGAGCTACTGTGTAAATCAGATAATTATACTTATTTCATTTATTTGGAGGAGAAGTTTCAGTTCTGATAAGTTTGTACCTATTTGGACAAAAACTTTCTCCTGCCCTTATCTTCTACTTTCCTCTTCCACTTAACATTGCTTTCCACATTTTAATCCAATTGCATGCTCTGCATTTGCACCTGTCAATCTTTGGCTCATTTCCGGCCAGGTGATCAGAACATGTCAATATCCTGTTATCCTATTGGCTGAACCTTTACATATACTGTAGGATTGGGTCATTCCAATGGACAATTCTGTCAGTCTTGCCTGCCTTTTATTCACCATGTATACAGTGCCCTCCACAATTATTGGCACCCCTGGTAAAGATGAGTTAAAAGGGTTATAAAAAATTCACCTTTTGGTGAATTAACTTAATGTCACACTGAAGAAAAAAGAAAAATCCAACCTTTAATTGAAGTAAATGTATTCTGAGAAAAGAAAATACCTCATCAAGAAATGATTGTTTTTAACAAAACCACATGTGCCACAATTATTGGCACCCCTAGAAAATCTTATGAACAAAATGGAACTGAAGCATTTTTTCCATTTATGTTTTACTTTTTAAAGTTGATCAGAGTGTTTAGAAACTTTCAAGCAGTAATCCATGACTTCCTGTTTCACTGGGGTATAAATATGAGGTGACACAGAGGCCATATTCCCTTATTCATACATCAACATGGGGAAGATAAGAGAACACACAAATCAAATGAGGGAAAAGTGTGTTGAGCTCAGGGAATGGCTATAAAAAAATAGCTACTCATCTGAAAATGCCCATATCTACCATTAGGGCAATACTTAAAAAGTACAAAGCAACTGGAACTGTTACAAACTTGCCTGGAAGAGGACCCAAGTTTATTTTGCCCCCACACACAGTGAGGAGGATGGTACAGAGGCAAATAAATCCCCAAGGATCACTGTTGGTGAATTACAGAGGAAAGTAGCATCTTGGGGTCATCAAGTCTCCAAAACTACCATCAGACATCACCTCCATGCCAACAAATTATTTGGAAGGCATGCCAGAAAAAAAGGCTTTCCTGTCATTTCACCACAAACGTAAGCGCCTGGAGTTTGCTAAATGCTACTGGAACTTTGACTGGAACCATGTTCTATGGTCAGATGAAACAAAAATTCAAAGTCAACCAGTCAGGTTTGGCGTAAAAAGAAGAATGGCTATACCGAAAATAACCTGATCCCCTCTGTTAAGTATGGTGGAGGTTCCGTGATGTTGTGGGGCTCCAAAGGCCCTGGGAACCTTGTTAGGGTACATGGCATCATAAACTCCATGAAATACCAGAAGATTTTAAATCTGAATCTGGCTGCCTCTGCCAGGAAACTAAAACTGGGTCGTCGTTGCATCTTCCAGTATGACAATGATCCAAAACATACGTCCAAATCAACACAAAAGTGGTTAACTGAACACAAAATTAAGCTTCTGCCATGGCCATCTCAGTCCCCTGACCTAAACCCCATTGAAAACCTGTGGGCTGAGCTGAAGAGGAGAGTGCAAAAGAGAGGACCTCTGGATGATCTGGAGAGATTCTGTAAAGAGGAATGGTCTCAGATTCCTTGCTTTGTATTCTCCAACCTTATTAGATGTTATGGGAGAAGACTCAGTGCTGTTTTATTGGCAAAGAGAGGTTGTACAAAGTATTAAATGCAGGGGTGCCAATAATTGTGGCACACAGGGTTTTAAAAAAAAAAACTATTTCTTGATGAGGGATTTTGTTTTCTCATAATAAATTTACTTCAATTAAAGATTGGATTTTTCTCATTTTTTCAGTGTGAGATTAAGCTAATTCACCAAACGGTGCATTTTTTATAACCCTTTTTACTCATCTTTACCGGGGGTGCCAATAATTGTGGAGGGCACTGTAAGTGATTATTGATGTTGCCTTCAATAGATTGTAAAAATCTAACAGAAAAGTGATTGTGAATTATAGCATGATTAGATAAGAGGCCTGTTCTTAACATATAGAGAAACTGAGCTAAGCTATTCTTCATTTTTTAATGAAAACTGAATAGTGAGTCACTAACCCCTTTCACACATGCAGCCTTATCCGTAAATTTTCCGGAACATTGCCAGATAGGGGTCATGTGTGAATAAGAGCCGAAGTCGAAATTCCGGAATATCCGCCCCGGCAATTTGCCGGCAAAAGACCTAGTGAGATTTCCGTAAAAGTTCCGTATCGATGTGGTGTGAACAAAGCCAGAACATTACCGGATCAATCACGCACAACATTCTGACGTAAACACGGCGACGTGAGTCAACCCATCACAAACCCACTGCCCGTCGTCAAAATTATTCATGACACTAGACCAGAAGACTTTGCCATGGGGTCGCTCCCGTACCCACATTCGTCTCGCCGAGCCCCGAGCCACATGAAAGACTCGTACAGCCTCCAGCCGCCACAGGCGACGTCTCCGGCTTTGAGCCAAGCTAAAGCGGAGTTGTTCCCGACTTATCCTGATTTTTTCGTTAAGTTTTTGTTT
Organism: Synaphobranchus kaupii; assembly: GCA_029718625.1. Classification (NCBI taxonomy): domain Eukaryota; kingdom Metazoa; phylum Chordata; class Actinopteri; order Anguilliformes; family Synaphobranchidae; genus Synaphobranchus; species Synaphobranchus kaupii. The sequence continues at coordinate 114,801,214 of CM056380.1, forward strand.
ACGAATGGTGTTTCGTGATTGGAACAGATGTATTATTGCCAGCGTTTGCCTCGAAAATGTATAAATAAACAAGAGTAACTGTAGTACAACTGCACACTCTGTCACTTCATCACCCGCCATTTTTCAGTAGTAAGTAAACAAACGTATCCTAGCAACATAGGGTAGAGCGTTGGTTGTATGAACGCTACCAATTACGGAAACCTCACTAGGTCTTTTGCCGGCGCGGATATTCCTGAATTTCGACTTCGGCTCTTATTCACACATGACCCCTATCTGGCAGTGTTCCGGAAAATTTACGGATAAGGCTGCATGTGTGAAAGGGGTTAATACGGAACATTCCGGAATATTGCTGGATCAACTTTTCCGGTAATGTTCCGTATTGCATGTGTGAAAGAGGCTATTGAGACAATGCTGGATAACCACTAGATTCTAGTGGTAGCACGATAATAACCAGGATCTCACTCTTTGCAAAAACCGCTCATGCTGTTTTCATTTTTACAGATTCATTAAAATTTGATCAGGGTCTGCATATTTAATAAGAAGGTATCTAAATTAAATTCACATCAGAATCCTCTGAGCCAAATCAGGAATTCCTCTCCTGGCACCAACTGGTGCTCAAAACAAATGTTCAGTTCAAGGAAATGTACAGGATCTATTATACCCAATTACCAAAACTAACTGAATACAAAATTAAATGTGAGTATGTACAGTCAATACGTAATACGAGTGTCCATGTACTTCATATTGTTCCACTGCTCCATGTATCCTGTGGAAACTCAAATCAGACTTGGCTAGAAAATAAGGGATGTTTGGGAAATTTTATGAAATCTCTCTGGGCTCTGTGCAGCTGCTATGCTCGCATGAGCCACCTTCTGGACAATAAAGGATACTACAACTGTCCTGTAGTCCACAATGTCGCTTTGATTTACCACAGCATTTACAACAATCTACAAGCCTGTAATTTCCTCTCAAATTCTGCTCTGACAGATCCTTGGCGGATTAGCACCACACCACCCAGGTCACGTAATTGTAAAAAGTAATTTTGGCCGTTAGCCTGCACGTACGTAATTATCCAGGTGCACAACTAGTGGCTCACGATGTCCGCAGAGTGTTTGGTCCAGAACAGGTGTCCGTTATACAGGTGTTTTCCATGTGCCTGTGCTGGTATATCATCAGGTTTAAACCATGACACCTACTGTTTTTCCTTATCCTTGCATTTGACCTATTCTAAAATCAGATACAGCTGAAAAATGACTCTATTTTAGTCAAGTGATGCACTATTCCCTCTAAATTTTATTTGTCATATTTAATCTAATCTATTTTTTATTTTTATTATGGAGGCCTGTGAAGGCCTATAACTATTTCAGAAGCTTAAATATATCTTGAAAATGAAAGTTTTACCTGTTTAAAAAAGGATAAAAGCTATCGACTGCACTACCCCCCTCCCCCCTCTCTCTCCTGTTTAAAAAAGCTCTTTAAAAATCGACTGCACTGATCCCCCCCAAAGTGCACAAAATGTTAACTCAGCAGTTCACTCAGTCAGCGAACATTCAGCATTACGCCTCTGAAGTGGCTGCCGCTTTTCATCACTGTGTTAAAACGAGAAGGACGGGACCGTGCTGCACTGCGCTTCCCCTATTTAAAGAGAACGGAGCCCTGGGTGGAGGTAAAAGGAGAGTCTTCCCCACAGCACAGCCAGTGCTTCCTGGTCCTCCGTGACAGGACGCGGGGGAACAGGGAAGCGGACATTTTATAAACCTGAAGCAGCGCAGCGTGAGCTGAACTAACCTGAGAGGCCACTCTATCCACTGCACTGTGTCATAGTCTAGGCAGCTTTTTAGCTTTTTATTTCTCTCTCTGTCACACACACACACACACACACACACACACACACACACACACACACACACACACACACACACACACACACACACACACACACACACACACACACACACACACACACACACACACACACCAGCAATTTCTATATGTATGTACAGAACCGGCTGCCAGTATAAACACTTTATGTAGTCATTTAGGGCCACAATCATCCCTGGGCTACACAATTCATGTGTTTTTTATGTGATTTAGCACTTAGGAGCCACAACAAGACTCTCGTTTAGGGCCACCAAAGTCCTAGGGCCAGCTCTGCATATGCACAGCGTTGTGCTCTACTCCGAGCACGTAAACCAAGAAGACCGTTTTGCTGAATCGACATGCCAAATACACATTTGAAGTTTCTGAATTTAATCTAACATGCAGCCCTGCTACTTCTCAGAATAAGGAGGCAAAAACTATGCAATAAAAGTTCTGGGAGACGATTTGTCATCGTTTTCCACATTCCGCTTCTTTGAAGTATTAAGTGGTTCTATTTTTATCAATGGCTGGAGAGGAGGCGGAGAAACGGAACACAGGGCCTCGCTGTGGCTTATTAAAGGCTCCCAAGGTGGTCACGTGACTCAGTGATGATTCTCTCTCAGCGAACCGCATTTCCATCTGTTCTTTATCTACACTACATCCGTCCCCCGGACTTTGGGCAGGGCTTTCTATGACGAGAGGCCATTTCTGGTGTCTAATCTTTCGAATGGTAGGTGCCATTAGCTGGAAAGTCACATCCATGACACACTTGAAATCTGCTCCATCCACCATGTAAACCCCCCCCCCCCCCCCATATATTCCACCCTGCTCTCTGCTTCCCCCCTCTCACCACGTTGGATCTTTAGGAAATGCGCATTCGCAGTTTCACAGGCAAGGGTCTCTATATTTATTTTTGTTATGCAAATATAGCCGTCCAAAGTGGTGTCCTATTGGACGGTTCAAGGCGAAGCAGTCGCTATGCAGAATAGCGGTTGAACGCTGGCAGGTCTACAGCTGGCGCCGCCGGCGGCCCAAGAGGCACTTGCTTTCTGGGGTTCGACCTTCAGGATGTAGGTCTGCTCTTCAGCTCGGCAGTAATTTCAGTTGTTGAGAGCACACTGACGCTTTTTTGGAGGGTCCAAAAGTGCACCGGAGAGTCTTGAGACTCACTGTGGATGCCAGTGCGTATTACAGCTAGAACATCCAGCTAGACACACTAGGGACCTGTCTGTGAAATGAGCACAGACCCAAGTCTGTTATTGCAGACACCGTGCAGGCGATCTGCTTGTCACCACCTGGAGATAAAAACATATCCTAAATATAAAATATACCCTATCCCTGGCTTTACTCTTAGTTGCCGTTATCCTTTTGCATGAAAAAATAACCTGCTTGACAAATTAGGGGAGAGGAGGGAAAACTAGGCAAATAAAAAGGTTGTTAAAAAAGAGAAAATAATTAGAACATAAACTGAAGGAAGGATTGGGGACGTACCTTGGTAGCTGGAAGGATGTCAAGGCCGGGTGGGCTGTGTCTTGCACCTGTGTCTCAACTGTGCCTGGTAACTGTGTCTCAGCTGTGCTTGGCAACTGTGTCTCAGCTGTGCCTGGTAACTGTGTCTCAACTGTGCTTGGTAACTGTGTCTCAACTGTGTATAGCACCTGTGTTTCAGCTGTGCCTGGCAACTGTGTCTCAACTGTGCCTGATAACTGTGTCTCAACTGTGTATAGCACCTGTGTTTCAGCTGTGCCTGGCAACTGTGTCTCAACTGTGCCTGATAACTGTGTCTCACCTGTGCCTGGTAACTGTGTCTCAACTGTGCCTGGTAACTGTGTCTCAGCTGTGCTTGGCAACTGTGTCTCAGCTGTGCCTGGTAACTGTGTCTCAACTGTGCTTGGTAACTGTGTCTCAACTGTGCCTGATAACTGTGTCTCAACTGTGTATAGCACCTGTGTTTCAGCTGTGCCTGGCAACTGTGTCTCAACTGTGCCTGATAACTGTGTCTCAACTGTGTATAGCACCTGTGTTTCAGCTGTGCCTGGCAACTGTGTCTCAACTGTGCCTGATAACTGTGTCTCAACTGTGCCTGGTAACTGTGTCTCAACTGTGCCTGGCAACCGTGTTTCAGCTGTGCCTGGTAACTGTGTCTCAACTGTGCCTGGTAACTGTGTCTCAACTGTGTATAGCACCTGTGTTTCAGCTGTGTCTGGCAACTGTGTCTCAGCTGTGTATAGCACCTGTGTTTCAGCTGTGCCTGGAAACTGTGTTTCAACTGTGTCTTGCACCTGTGTCTCAGCTGTGTATAGCACCTGTGTTTCAGCTGTGCCTGGAAACTGTGTCTCAACTGTGCCTGGTAACTGTGTCTCAGCTGTGTATAGCACTCGTGTTTCAGCTGTGCCTGGTAACTGTGTCTCAACTGTGCTCTCACAGGCATGGGGCCAAAATGAAGGGACATGTTCAATGGCCGTCTCCTGCAACAAAAGCAGGGTTGGCTTTCACAGGCAGAAAAACACGTACAAAGATTCAACACATTTTTGCTTGTATCTTCTTTCATGCTGATATACTGTGGACGATACAGCACCGGAAATCTACACTGAGCGACTACACTACACTGGCCCCCAAAGAAACGTAAAGCCTCACCTCATGGGCTGACAGAGCAAGCAGCGCTGGAGGTGGAGAGGGCGTGTCAAGGTCACCGCTCATGAGATAGGAATAGTTCTTCAGTAAATGGCACACCACCGCATTGCACAGCGACTGCTCTTCAAGCATATTGGGCCCATAAGGAACACTGCAAGTACAGATACATCCTGTTAACTACACTTAACATGAAATATTGACAAATATGTTTTTTAGTATTTGGCCGAAGGACTGCCGTCTGTGGTTTCTTTGTTCACTTTTATTATTCCTTCCTGTTTTTTCCTCCTCAGATAACCTTTTATTATCCATTTCACACTTGGCACATTTAACGCTAGGCCCGTACCCTGCACACATACCCATTCCCTTTGGCCTCACCTAAGCATGCCAAATATGGCAAACCATACTTATGCCTCTGGAGTTGTATTATTTAGTTTTCTAAACAAAAGTCTGATATAAATTTGGTTCTGTTTATATGATACTTCACCAAAAAAAAGAAGCTAAATTGCTCCCTCTAGTGATCTGAAGTGAGCAGTACAGATTATGCTTAAAATGCAGCAGCACAGATTTGACTGGGTTCAACATCAGCGTAACTTTTACTCTCCTCAATATCTGCGCAAGAATAAAGAGTTCAGTGTTCCAACTTGTCCTCAGGGCTTTCAGCCAAACCCTTCCACCTTAACTACTCTGCAGGAAAATCTGCTGCTTGAATAACTTAACATTGCAAAGTAACTTTGTTTTTTATTACCCCTTCAGTAATGCATTTACTGTTGAGAATGCACTCTTAAAATGTCTGAGAATGTCGCTTCAATGAGGAGCAATTGGATCAAGAGTGTTATTGTCCATAATATTATTTTGCACAAAAAAAAACAAAAAACTATTTAAATGAAAAACCACGACAATAAATGTACAATTCAATGAACAATTCAGCAGTAAAAAGCGTATGTACACTTGCCATAATAATCTAACCAAAGCAGTCCAATGAAGAGCTCACATAGACCCATTCCCCTTCCCCCCGCACTATGTGCATCTATGCCAGATGGGTCATAACGTGCAGAACCCTCTTTGCATAATTAGAGGGAACCCAGTGAACTCATTTTTGTTTTTTTTGTAGATAGTTAGTTTGAGTCAGAGACTCCAGACCATGTACCATGAACTAATTTAAAAAAACAGGCTGTAAATAGGAAATGTACATGAGAATAATAGATGCATGCAGCCCCAATAAATGCTTGCATAATCAAAAATGGGGATGTGGGGTGGGGGGGGGAATTGGGGCACCAGCCGACTCATCTCTGGCGTATTGTTGTGGCAGCAGGGATCTGTTCAACTCTGGGTTGCCCTCTCACACGCTAGCCCATACCCAGACACAGGAGAGAGGACCCACTGGTGCTAACGCTAGCCTATACCCAGACACACTGGACCCACTGGTGCTAAGGCTAGCCCATACACAGACCCAGTACAGAAAACCCACTGGTGCTAACGCTAGCCCATACCCAGACACAAGAGAGAGGACCCACTGGTGCTAATGCTAGCCCATACCCAGACACAGTACAGAGGACCCACTGGTGCTAACGCTAGCCCATACCCAGACACAGTACAGAGGACCCACTGGTGCTAACACTAGCCCATACACAGACACACTGGACCCACTGGTGTTAACGCTAGCCCATACCCAGACACACTGGACCCACTGGTGCTAACGCTAGCCCATACCCAGACACACTGGACCCACTGGTGCAAATGCTAGCCCATACCCAGACACAGTACAGAGGACCCACTGGTGCTAACACTAGCCCATACCCAGACACAGTACAGAGGACCCACTGGTGCTAACACTAGCCCATACACAGACACACTGGACCCACTGGTGCTAACACTAGCCCATACCCAGACACACTGGACCCACTGGTGCTAACGCTAGCCCATACCCAGACACACTGGACCCACTGGTGCTAACGCTAGCCCATACCCAGACACACTGGACCCACTGGTGCTAACGCTAGCCCATACCCAGACACACTGGACCCACTGGTGCTAACGCTAGCCCATACCCAGACACACTGGACCCACTGGTGCTAACGCTCGCCCATACCAAGACACACTGGACCCACACTGGTGCTAACACTAGCCCATACACAGACACACTGGACCCACTGGTGCTAACGCTAGCCCATACTAAGACACACTGGAGCCACACTGGTGCTAACACTAACCCATACCAAGACACACTGGACCCACTGGTGCTAACACTAGCCCATACCCAGATACAGGAGAGAGGACCCACTGGTGCTAACACTAGCCCATACCCAGACACAGGAGAGAGGACCCACTGGTGCTAACGCTAGCCCATACACAGACAATTTGCAAGGTGAGGACTATATGTAACTCTTTCCCCTGGCAGTAAAAACGGCTTGGGTCACATCTGTGTAAGCAGAATGCCCAAAAAATTATCCTGGCCTGGGTCTGATTGGCTCTCCTAGGATGGGATTCCTGTTTCTATTTGTGCACACGCTGGCCCACATCAAAGCTAAAAAAAATCAAAAATGTTCCCTTAACGAACAGTGAGTGCTTGCCTTTACAAAGAGGATAATTAATGCCATTTGTAATGATAATTTGTAATGTTAGTTATGACACATACAACATCTAAACCTCTGAGTCATTATTTTCTCCCTCGCCAAATGACCACAAAATGTCATTTGATAAATGTAGCTTCTGATTGCCTTCCATCTGTCTATAAATGTATCCCTGGGCCTGGTTAAGACAGCATTGAAATGCAAACTTACTGGAACAGGCAAGGGCCAAAGATTGTGGCCAGGTTTTCCACCGACATGTGATTGAGGTGGCTGTGAGAGGCCACCTTCAGCAGGAAGTGACATAGGTAAGACAGGACGTTGTGGTTGTCTTCAGGTAAACTGCTCAGTTTCTCCTTCAGCGTGTGGTTCATCACCCGCTCGTCCGAACACTCTGCCACACACACACGCACACACATGTGTTTTACACTTTCACTATGATTTGTATGCAAACACAGGTGAGTGTAAATGTATTTTCTATTTCCTTTACTTGTGTTCTACTTTTAAATAAGCTGTGTGACTTACTGAAGCTAAACGGCTGTAATGTGCCTGTCTGTATAAACGATCAATGCTGTACTGCCATACTGAAGGTAAACGGCTGTAATGTGTATGTTTGTACGAATGACTGGAGTTCAAGCTGAATGGCTGAATGGCACTGACCTTGCTGAAGCTAATCAGCTAAAACGTGACCGGGTCAGGTTCAGCTTCATACCTCTGAAGCAGCGGACCATCTCCGTGCGCTGGGGGCATGGAATGACAGCCAGGGGTATCTCTCTCAGGAAGAGCTTGAGCAGGGAGGCCACGTTCTGGAAGTCCTCGCCCGCGCTTAAATCCAGCGCCTCCCCGCGGTCACACCTTGCCTTGAGTAGGCTGGTCTTCACCACCGAGCCACTCAGACGGAACAGGCCTTTCTGATGTAGAGCTGAACAGAAGCCGGTGGGAGAAAACAATTAAAGAGTGTTTTTCCAAAATGCACTCAGTCCAGGTTTGATAAACCATATTCTTAAAGGCGGGTATTATTTTTCTGATAAATGGTTAGATATTTGCACTATTATTCCTAGGGATTTGTAAGTATTAAAACGTGATTTTTCATGCCAAAATAAAAAACTCAACCAATTGAAAATTAACAAAAATGTAGATTTTTCTCAAAATTGGTCAAAGTGAACCTGAGTGAGTTTTGTAAAAAAAAAAAAACACTTGAATTACACATATCACATATCCGACAACAGAGTCGGAACGAGCATTTATTTATTTATACTCTGAGAGCAGAGAAAGGGAAGCGCTATGCCAAATCAGAACTGTCACGTGCACTCTTCAACCTTCTCTCTTTAATGCCAGACTTCACATGCACAGCAGACTGCACTGCCTCAGTGTTGCCAGGTTGCTCTTTCAACGGTCCCCAATCACTGAGTAAATGGCCCCCGTTTTAAGCTGTTTTCACAGACCCCCCCCCCCCCCCCCCCCCCGCCCCCCCCCCAAAACTTCATCTCATTCCAAAATGCAACAATCATTTGTTAAAGTAGTACATGTTTGCCACTGGTCTCACTATGTAAGCTTATAGGTCCTTCGACTCACGTATTTGTGAGCCCGACTTGTAAACTCTGGTGTGATTAAAAAGCAACGATTGGCATTGTGTTCCATTGTGGAGGAGGGAACATGCTTCTCTGATTGCTCTCATCAGCGATGAGCACTGATACACACACACACACACACACACACACACGCGCGCACACACACACACACACACACACACACGCACACACACACGCACGCATGCGCACACACACATACACATACACATACACACACACGTAACCCAGTGCAAAAACAGAGAGTCTGAACTGCTCTATGAGGAGATCATTGTGCCCAATGACGTAAGCAATGAAGCCACACCGTGTCTGTCCAGGAACTCCACCATGTCCCTCAGCACCCAGGGAATGCCACGCACCAACTGCCCAGTCTCTCGCAACACTGCCAGGGACACACCAAAGACCGGGCCCGAATGCAGGCTGGGGGGCTTTGGCTGGATCTTCCGGGTGGCCTTTTTGATTTTTGAGGATGAGGGTGCCTTCTGTGGAGTGGCAAGAAACAACAATGAGTGTTTATGAATAGCCTAACTATTACTATGATCAGTACCTTTAAATTTAAATAGGTGGTTGACATACACTGCCTGGCCAAAAAAAAAAGTCGCACACTCCAATATGTTGTTGGAGCGCCTTCTTTAGCTTTGATAACGGCGCGCGTTCGTCGTGGCATTGTTTCGACAACCTTATGCAACGTCACAACATTTATTTCCGTCCAAAGTTGCATTAATTTTTGGCCGAGATCTTGTATTGACGACGGGAGAGTCAAACCACTCTGTAAAGTCTTCTCCAGCACATCCCAAAGACTTTCAATTGGGTTAAGGTCAGGACTCTGGTGGCCAATTCATGTGTGAAAATGATTCCTCATGCTCCCTGAACCACTCTCACAATTTGAGCCCGATGAATCTTGGCATTGTCGTCCTGGAATATGCCCATTGATGGGATAACCTGGTCATTCAGTACATTCAGGTACTCAGCTGACTTCATTTTATTGCTGCATAACGTTACTGAGCCTAAACCTGACCAACTGAAGCAACCCCAGATCATAACACTGCCTCCAGAGGCTTGTACAGTGGGCACTCTGCATGACGGGTGCAATGGCGACTTTTTTTTTGGCCAGGCAGTGTAGATCCTAGCTTACATAAGCAGATTTCTCCCCTAATTACTGTCCTCCTCTTTACCCACATCAGATATATAACGTGGATGTACAGTGCTGTTTTTGCAAGGTGTATATGTATTCAGAGAAGGTAATCATTACATACAGTATGTTATGTGGATTTCTACAGCACATTGATATTCCAATATACTGTAAATACATACAATGTAAACAACAAATATTAGGCCCACAAATATCTACTGTTAAAGTGTCTCTGAAGTTTGACAACTTGCATTAGAATATTTTGATTTATAAATATTCACATTTTACATGTTTTCCCATAATATATTTGGCACGAAAATATGACTGTCATGTTGAAGGAACAATATAGGCTATATTTCCTCTTGTTTGAGAGACATCTGAAAAATGCATGCTTTTATCATTACTTCATTTTAAAAAAATCTATTCCAAAATATATGGTTGCCACTGCACCCCAACTCAGTTGAAATATTTCTGCGGTCTAACGCAAGCCATTTCCCCATTAATAGGCCTACCCATTTCCGTCTAATGTTACCCAAATAAAATTCAAAGGTTGATGGGAAATATTCCACGGCAACAAGTCGTGTTGCTGCTATTTTCACAGCCGACTCGATCCATTTATTAATTACAATAAATAGACATTATGACATTTTGGCATGGATTTTCTGTGGTTTTGTGTTATCAACGCATAAATAAAGGCAGTAGAAACAAAATAGCTATTTGAAATATAACTATACTGTTATGTAACCGTAAATATATCGTTACCAAGGGCAAGAAGATACAGTCAATATTAGCTGGGAAAAGTGCACACGAACCGTTCTAAGAATGAGGCGGCACCTCACCTGTCTAAACAGGATAGGTAGGTTCTGCACGAATATACTGCATCTACTATAGAAACTGTAACGTTACTAAGTATAAAAAATAACTTACAAAGAGAGTGAATGAAGCACTTGTTCCCATTTTAATCTTGTAAATCACAGCGCTCCATTCCCGCGAAGGAGGGTGTTTCTCTCCCTTTCAGCAATGTCCCTCCCGGAACATCAAATAGGCTACTAACGTTAAATGGTATCGTCGTTTTGTTAACGTTAACTTTGTCTTTTTTCTAGCACCAGAGATTTACACTTGTCCGTAAATTGATGAAGACACCATACGAATAAAATACTGTAAAATGTAATCAGAGCAAAACCAGATTTAGGCTATTTTATCACCATGTCTGTTTACACGTTGCTATCCATGTGACCAAATAGTCCATACTTTGTTTATGTATCCATGGTGATGGGCTGGTGAGCGCCGGGCACCGTCAACAAGTTACAGTAGGCCTATTTCTGAGAAATGTATTGTCCACTGAAACTACAAGACACGCGTAGTTTCAAATGATGAGCAGGCGAAACATTTTTGGTTAGTTAAAAGCGTTTCGTAACCACAGGTGAACACTGAATGCTATTCGTAACAGCATTATTTAACCGTAGTTAACGTCTATGGATTGGATTTTTTAAATTTTTAATTAGATTTTATATTTGGGTAGCCTATAAAAAGTACATGCAACAGTATAGGCTACATCCCAGAGGATAATACTTATAAACGTAGCCTTGCCTACTAACTACTAAAATACTTGTTTCCAATGTGGTCTACCTTAATTTTTTTCCAGCAAGATATAGCTATTGGACAGCTAACTGATCTATGGTTAAATTTTATAAGTAAATTTTTATAAGTAAATTTTCATAATTTGTATAACAGCTGATGTCGTAAAATTGCAGAAAGATTTTTTTTACTTTACAGGGTGTGTAACCTACAGCTATGATAATTCTTTCCCATAAAATTAAAGAAATTAAATATATATAAAAAAGACATTTGAACATTTGATAAATTTTTGCTGGTATTTAATGTAAAAAAATGTCAATGTGAAAAGTAAAATTTACAATTCGTTCCAAATTATTTACAAATAGGCTATAAAACAGAAAAAAATTATTCCTTAAAGGGGAATTCCACCGAAAAAACAACATTAACCTTAGGCTATTTAACAGATCAAGGCGCAACTAATTAAGTCTCTCTTTGTGGCTGGCCAAAAAAATGCCTGAACCGAGATATCCGCAGGTAAAGGTGCAAATTTGGGAGAGGTATACGTCAGAATGACGTATTACGACTGACAAACTGTCATCGAGTGCATGCAAAGGGTCAATCAAGGCTGTATTTACTCCAGAAACATTTGGATGTGAGCCAGTCAGTACTGCACACATTTTACACCTGCTTCCTTGAGTCAGTGCTAACCTTTACGCCATCAGCATACTCCAAAACAAGCCAAGGGCTGTGTCCAAATCAGAGCCCTACACCCTTTTGAGTACGCATATTTGAGTCCACTTCGTCAAAAAGCTTTTGAGTGGGCGACTTTTTCTCACAAACGGGGGCACTTAAAATACCAGGATGAACCCCTTATTTCCGGGGTTTTGTTGAGGGAATTCAGGAGCACACTCATCTGCAGAACTGTGCACTCACCCGACAATTTCAGTAAGTAACTCGGAAGTAAAAACGTAAAAGATGTAGAGCATATATGCATATTTATGGTACAAGAGTGGGTCATATTACGAAATACTCTTTTTTATTTTTGTTAATTCTATCTTCATTCGTAGTCTACACTTTGTAACAATTATTATATGTTAACTGTTGATATTCTCAATAAAAATTTTTTTTTTTTAAACGATATTAGGAGCTACTACCTCACTAGTTTGGAAAGAGTTTTGTGGGATTTCTTTCGCACACTGCTTGCAATGTGAGGGGACAGGGCACATAGTAGACAGGGGTCTGAGTGGACAGGGGACAGTGGACAGGGGACAGTGGACAGGGAACAGGGCTCTGATTCGGACACAGCCAAGGTTTTTTCGGTTGAGTTAAGCTGAACAAGTCAAAAGCAAACTAAATGCTTATATACTTCATGAAGACTTCGCTAGCAACCTCAAACATTGAGCAACAAACATAAAACGTTGATTTGTCATAGCAACCGAGATAGCCTGGAAGACCCACCACTACATTTGACCAATCACCGACGGCGGCGCATTGAGTTTTCCTGGACTGACTTTGCCTAGTCAACAAATGCGTGCCTGTGCACAAATAACACCAACAGAACATGCTGGGCGAACAAAAAAGGAACACGTCGACGTCATTTTGGCTAAACGAACTAAAGCAAACTTCGTTTCGCTCAAACCATAAATTAACCTTAAGCCTAACAGCTTGGTTCGGCTCATTAAGTGAAATTAGGCAACTGAAGCTGGAAAGGGTGACACTACAGGCTTACAGTACAGGCTACTAAAAAAGGCTACTAAAAAAGAGCCCATCCTTACAACTGTTAGACAGCTTAATGACACTGGATTATTGCTTTTCATGCTCAATGTTTCATCATAAATAATAATTTGTTTATTTATTTTAATGTAATTTCGATCATGATACTAATAATAATAGTTATTTTAATCATAATCATAATGTATTCCACTCCACTCATACCTTCACTTTAATGTGAAAAATCTGATTCAATTGAATGTCTTTATTTAACATGTTTGTTTGTGTTTCGTGGGTCTGGCCCACTGTCTATGTCTTTTTTTATTGCTGGCAACTACAACTGAAGTTCCCTCCCGGGAAAATAAAAGTTATTGTACTCTATTCTAAACAGTAGCCTATTAGTTTGCGAGCTAGCTCAAAGTCAAGAGTTCTTAGCTAAGTTACAATTCCGGGGGGTATTCCACAAAGCAGAATTACTGAGTTAGCTGGATAACCGCCCTGGATAACTGCACTTTTTACTTAACCCTTAAATGGTTTATGTATCCTGGGGGATACAAACATTTGACAGGCTGTGGGGAGGAGCAAGGAGTGGTTGGGCACTATTTCAGTATGAAACATTGAAGAGGGGCTTGTTACAAATACTTAGGTCATGTGACTTCATATCTACACTCTGGGATCAACTTGTCATCCTTATCAAAAACTGTCATGGCGGCATGCAGTGAGGAGGACACTGACCGACTGACTGATATTTTTTAGTGTTTTTACAATTTTGGGGGGGATTTTTTTTTAGAAAATATTAATTTTCAAGGTTTACTTGATATGTTGTTGTTCAAAAATAAAGAATTACATTTGCACTATTTTGAGAATCAGTCATGAAATGTATGTATCCCCGAGGATACATTAACTGAATAGGGGTATAAAACAGGGATTATCACTAATGGGGCTGCTGATGTTTTGATGACTGCAATGAATAGACAATCAATAATATTAACAATGGAATGCTATTTAAGAGTAAAATAAAGAGTAAATATAAAGTCAAAAAGTCAACCTTGAAAATTAATATTTTCGGAAAAAAAATCCCCCCCAAAATTGTAAAAACATGAAAAAAATATCAAAACTTACCACAAGGTCAGTGTCCTCCTCACTGCATGCCCCCATGACAGTTTTTGATAAGGATGACAAGTTGGTTTTACTGTTTGTTCAAGAGTTAGATTTATAGTTGGGTGTAGGGTCTAACCCCAATGTTCAAAGCGAACATGAATTTAACTAATTCAACATAAAAATTAATTTATTCAGAATCTGTACAGTAAAAATGAACAAAAAAAAACAGAAAAAAGTGTTTTAAAAGTGTTTTTTAAAGTTCATGTTCATGTTAAAGTTCATGTGAAATTTATACCCTAAACGGTTTATGTATCCTGGAGATACAAACTGTAAAATAAAAAATATAAATATTTTTTGGGAATTTTTTTTGAATTTGTGTTATTTTAGACTAAATGTATTAGGAAATAACAATTAACTAATTTTCCTTACAGTTTTTAGGGTCTTGACCATTTAAGGGTTAAAGGGATAGTTCACCCCATTTTGAAAAATTTTATATTGTTTTACTTACCCCCGAAATAGTATGTTAAACTGTCCTGGTCTCACCATTGTAGCTAAATTAAATCCTGAATTGGAGCAATGCTAACAATTAGCATCTTGCCATTGGATATAATACCCCCAGGCTAAATTAACCCCCTAAATCCACTCAAATACTGTTTAACAACAGCTTTACAATGGTCATTGTGGAAAATGAAAATGCACATATGATTAGAAGTGCACAAGGACGATATTTTCGCTCAAATTACTGTATATGATATTCATTAAATATGCATCATTTCCAATGCATCTGAATCGAAAAAAAAAAGTTTTTATTTGATTTCTTTTCTTCATTTCCATAAAATACACATCATTTGCAATCCATGTGAATGAAAAAAAAAAAGGTATGCCATCCGTCAAGTTATAGCATAGCGGGGCATGCCCCATACCTATACAGCACAGAAAGTTTGCCACTTTTCAGGGTTTCCTACAGAAATAAGCACAATGGGCACCTCGTCTAAGACTAGTCTTATGTTTTTCGCTCATTTTCTGTAAAATAAATTTTTCATCATAACTGCTTGAAAAATATTTCTATTTGATTAATTTCTTCATACTCATGAAACATTAAGCCTACATCATTTTGTATCCATCCGACTGGAAAAAACTGCACTTCAAAATTTTCACTTTTTACAGATTTTGGAAGAAAGACTATAGTCTTACGTTTTTCACTCATTTTATGTGAAATATATTTTTCATCATAACTGCTTGAAAAATATTTCTATTTGATTAATTTATTCATACTCATGAAACATACATCATTTTGTGTCCACCCGAATGTAAAAAACTGCACTTAAAAATTTTCACTTTTTACCGATTTTGGAAGAAAAACTATAGTCTTACGTTTTTCACTCATTTTATGTGAAATATATTTTTCATCATAACTGCTTGAGAAATATTTATATTTGATTACTTTCTTCATAATCATGAAACGTACATCATTTTGTATCCATCTGACTGGAAAAATCTGCACTTAAAAATTTTCACTTTTTACCGATTTTGGAAGAAAGACTATAGGCTTACATTTTTCGCTCATTTTATGTGAAATATATTTTTCAACATAACTGCTGGAAAAATATTTCTATTTGAGTAATTTCTTCATACTCATGAAACATACATCATTTTGTATGCATCTCACTGGAAAAAACCGCACTTCAAAATTTTCACTTTTTACCGATTTTGGAAGAAAGACTATAGTCTTACGTTTTTCACTCATTTTCTGTGAAATACATTTTTTCATCATAACTGCTTGAAAAATATTTATATTTGATTAATTTCTTCAAACTCATGAAACATACATCATTTTGTATCCACCCGACTGTAAAAAAAACTGCACTTAAAAATATTCACTTTTTACCGATTTTGGAAGAAAAACTATAGTCTTACGTTTTTCACTCATTTTATGTGAAATATATTTTTCATCATAACTGCTTGAAAAATATTTCTATTTGATTAATTTCTTCATACTCTCGAAACGTACATAATTTCGTATCCATCTGACTGGAAAAATCTGCACTTCCAAATTTTCACTTTTTACAGATTTTGGAAGAAAGACTATAGGCTTGCGTTTTTCGCTCATTTTCTGTGAAATACATTTTTTCATCATAACTGCTTGAAAAATATTTCTATTTGATTAATTTCTTCATAGTCATGAAACATACATCATTTTGTATACATCTCAATGAAAAAAACTGCACTTAAAAATGTTCACTTTTTACCAAGAAAGACTATAGTCTTACGTTTTTCGCTCATTTTCTGTGAAATATATTTTTCAACATAACTGCTTGAAAAATATTTCTATTTGAATAATTTCTTCATACTCATGAAACATACATCATTTTGTATACATCTCAATGAAAAAAACTGCACTTCAAAATTTTCACTTTTTACCGATTTTGGAAGAAAGACTATAGTCTTACGTTTTTCACTCATTTTATGTGAAATATATTTTTGGAAGAAATATAGTCTTACGTTTTTTACTCATTTTATGTGAAATACATTTTTCATCATAACTGCTTGAAAAATATTTATATTTGATTAATTTCTTCATACTCTCGAAACGTACATAATTTCGTATCCATCTGACTGGAAAAATCTGCACTTCCAAATTTTCACTTTTTACAGATTTTGGAAGAAAGACTATAGGCTTGCGTTTTTCGCTCATTTTCTGTGAAATACATTTTTCATCATAACTGCTTGAAAAATATTTCTATTTGATTAATTTCTTCATAGTCATGAAACATACATCATTTTGTATACATCTCAATGAAAAAAACTGCACTTCAAAATTTTCACTTTTTACCGATTTTGGAAGAAAGACTATAGTCTTACGTTTTTCACTCATTTTATGTGAAATATATTTTTCAACATAACTGCTTGAAAAATATTTCTATTTGAGTAATTTCTTCATACTCATGAAACATACATCATTTTGTATACATCTCAATGAAATAAACTGCACTTCAAAATTTTCACTTTTTACCGATTTTGGAAGAAAGACTATAGTCTTACGTTTTTCACTCATTTTATGTGAAATATATTTTTGGAAGAAATATAGTCTTACGTTTTTTACTCATTTTATGTGAAATACATTTTTCATCATAACTGCTTGAAAAATATTTATATTTGATTAATTTCTTCAAACTCATGAAACATACATCATTTTGTATCCACCCGACTGTAAAAAAAAACTGCACTTAAAAATATTCACTTTTTACCGATTTTGGAAGAAAGACAATAGTCTTACATTTTTCACTCATTTTATGTGAAATATATTTTTCAACATAACTGCTTGAAAAATATTTCTATTTGATTAATTTCTTCATACTCATGAAACATACATCATTCCGTATCCATCCGACTGTAAAAAACTGCCGTTCAAAATTTTCACTTTTTACCGATTTTTGAAGAAAGACTATATATAGTCTTACGTTTTTCAATCAGTTTATGTGAAATATATTTTTCATCATAACTGCTTGAAAAATATTTCTATTTGATTAATTTCTTCATACTCTCGAAACGTACATAATTTCGTATCCATCTGACTGGAAAAATCTGCACTTCCAAATTTTCACTTTTTACAGATTTTGGAAGAAAGACTATAGGCTTGCGTTTTTCGCTCATTTTCTGTGAAATACATTTTTCATCATAACTGCTTGAAAAATATTTCTATTTGATTAATTTCTTCATAGTCATGAAACATACATCATTTTGTATACATCTCAATGAAAAAAACTGCACTTAAAAATTTTCACTTTTTACCGATTTTGGAAGAAAGACTATAGTCTTACGTTTTTCGCTCATTTTCTGTGAAATATATTTTTCAACATAACTGCTTGAAAAATATTTCTATTTGAATAATTTCTTCATACTCATGAAACATACATCATTTTGTATACATCTCAATGAAAAAAACTGCACTTCAAAATTTTCACTTTTTACCGATTTTGGAAGAAAGACTATAGTCTTACGTTTTTCACTCATTTTATGTGAAATATATTTTTGGAAGAAATATAGTCTTACGTTTTTTACTCATTTTATGTGAAATACATTTTTCATCATAACTGCTTGAAAAATATTTATATTTGATTAATTTCTTCATACTCTCGAAACGTACATAATTTCGTATCCATCTGACTGTAAAAAAAAAACTGCACTTAAAAATATTCACTTTTTACCGATTTTGGAAGAAAGACAATAGTCTTACATTTTTCACTCATTTTATGTGAAATATATTTTTCAACATAACTGCTTGAAAAATATTTCTATTTGATTAATTTCTTCATACTCATGAAACATACATCATTCCGTATCCATCCGACTGTAAAAAACTGCCGTTCAAAATTTTCACTTTTTACCGATTTTTGAAGAAAGACTATATATAGTCTTACGTTTTTCAATCAGTTTATGTGAAATATATTTTTCATCATAACTGCTTGAGAAATATTTCTATTTGATTACTTTCTTCATACTCTCGAAACGTACATAATTTCGTATCCATCTGACTGGAAAAATCTGCACTTCCAAATTTTCACTTTTTACAGATTTTGGAAGAAAGACTATAGGCTTGCGTTTTTCGCTCATTTTCTGTGAAATACATTTTTCATCATAACTGCTTGAAAAATATTTATATTTGATTAATTTCTTCATAGTCATGAAACATACATCATTTTGTATACATCTCACTGGAAAAAACCGCACTTCAAAATTTTCACTTTTTACCGATTTTGGAAGAAAGACTATAGTCTTACGTTTTTCACTCATTTTCTGTGAAATACATTTTTCATCATAACTGCTTGAAAAATATTTATATTTGATTAATTTCTTCAAACTCATGAGTAGTATATGGAATACGGCTTATGTCACTTTTTGATTGAATTTGATTGATGGTTGATAGGTCAAAGGTCAAGCGGTCAAATGGGGGTCACATTTGCATATTTTTAATTTTAAATTTTAAATTTTTTTTAAATATTAATTAATTATTTTTTATTTTTTATTATTTTTATTTTTTAATTTATAAGGTATTATTATTCGGGGGGTGGGTTTATTGTGGTGGTTTTTGTTTCAAGGTTTTATTTATTGGCATTGTAACGATGTAATTTTATTGGGTGTTGTTTGTTGTAAACGTCGGTTTTTATGGTCGTTCTTTGGGTGAGGAATTTTAAATTTATTAGAACAACATCGTGAAAAAAAGTAATTTTGTATATATATATATATATAAAGTGTATAGTTTAGTGGCAATAGTTTGTGTTAGCAGAAGCGTTTTAAAAGAATAAAAGAATAAAATAATTCAAGACGGTTAATTTCAGACTTTTTAAACGTGACAGACCGCGGTAGGCTAAATGAACAAACTAACGCGTTATTGCGTTTCTGTATTTTCCAGGGCTAGTCTCTGACTTCTAGTTTTGACTTCAACAAGCTCTTAACAAATTGTTAAGTCAGGGAAACCTGTGTGTGTGCGAATGACACCACAGACAAGGACTTAGATTTTTTACCAAAGTTCGCGGAGAGATCTTTTTTCCAATTGTTGAAGTGTGGGCGTGCGTGCGAATGACTCCACAGACAAGGACTTAGAATTTTTTGCCAAAGTCCGTGCGGAATCCGGAGAGAGCTTTTTTGCACAGACTTGCTTGAGAGAGAGAGAGCTGTTGTAAACCACACATGACAAAGTCCGTGCGGAGTCCGGAGAGATCTTTTTGCGAAGGGAACAGCCCCTGAGGCAATTGAGAGACACAGTTTCAGGACTGGCCGGCAGACAGGCAGAAGCTCACGACAGACGCAGTCACAAAGCTTTGTAGTAAGCCACACATGTTCTACTGCTAGAGATTCCACAATTGACACGGCGCTGAGGATCAAGCCAGGCGTTCGAAGAAGAACTGTGAGACTACACAGGCAGACAGGCAGACGCGCGACACAGCGTTGAACTAACAACAGATTGTGGAAGGCTTAGTGTTGGATTTCTGCTAACGATTGTAAAACCTTTTGGTTGACGAGGAACAGATGTATTCCTGGCGGTTTATTAAAAAAAAAAAAAGTTTGAAATGAATGAATGAAATGCATAGACTGAAAATATTTCAACAGGCCGCAAAATGCCCCGAAACCATTGAAAAGAACTCCAAGAAGCGTTTTTAAAAATAAAAATCTAAAAGTCTATTAGTATTTAATAAAAACTTTTCAGGATTTTGTACAAGTTTTTGTAATAGGGTAATACTTAGAGCCAATATGAGTGTTTAGTATCGATCGGTTACTAAACATACGGTTTACCCGATTTAAGCAGGGTTGAGGCGTTATATATTAAATGTTGCGTTTAATCGTATATTCAAAGTGTATTTTATTCTACATTTCACGGGGAGGGGCACGTTTTTAGTTTTGACGGTTTCATGGTCGTAGGGGCCTATAAATGGGCTTTTCCCTGACAACTCAAACAAACGTTTTCCTGCCGCAAAACAGAAGCTGACAATCGCCTGTAAAACAACCAGCAAAAGAAGCATGTCTACCACAGAAAAACCAACAACAACAACGAAATCTCCAGAGGTTTTAACAAACAATACTGTTTTGACAAGACCAAAGAAGCCTTATACAAGGGTATCAAGGCTTCAAGGATGTTCGTTTTACGAAGATTGGCCTGCAGAATTTTCAAATCGACGATGTGGCTACAATATCGATACGTCTGGCCAGGCACCAACGATGACCCTTTTCAACCTGTGTGAGGGGGAATTGTACAGCGAAAAATCAGAGTCTATATTATTTGTACGCAAGGATTGGCTTAAATTCAAGCAATGTTACAAAGAGGTTGTGGACGATGTACAGAATATACTGTTTGTTCAAGACTTAGATTTATAGTTGGGTGTAGGGTCTAACCCCAATGTTCAAAGCGAACATGAATTTAACTAATTTAACATCAAAATTAATTCATTCAGAATTTGTACAGTAAAAATGAACAAAAACAGAAAAAAGTGTTTTAAAAGTGTTTTTAAAGTTCATGTTCATGTTAAAGTTCATGTGAAATTTATACCCTAAACGGTTTATGTATCCCGGAGATACAAACTGTAAAATGAAAAATATAAATATTTTTTGGGAATTTTTTTTGAATTTGTGTTATTTTAGACTAAATGTATTAGGAAATAACAATTAACTAATTTTCCTTACAGTTTTAAGGTCTTGACCATTTAAGGGTTAAAGGGATAGTTCACCCATTTTGAAAAATTTTATATTGTTTTACTTACCCCCGAAATAGTATGTTAAACTGTCCTGGTCTCACCATTGTAGCTAAATTAAATCCTGAATTGGAGCAATGCTAACAATTAGCATCTTGCCATTGGATATAATACCCCCAGGCTAAATTAACCCCCTAAATCCACTCAAATACTGTTTAACAACAGCTTTACAATGGTCATTGTGGAAAATGAAAATGCACATATGATTAGAAGTGCACAAGGACGATATTTTCGCTCAAATTACTGTATATGATATTCATTAAATATGCATCATTTCCAATGCATCTGAATCGAAAAAAAAAAGTTTTTATTTGATTTCTTTTCTTCATTTCCATAAAATACACATCATTTGCAATCCATGTGAATGAAAAAAAAAAAAGGTATGCCATCCGTCAAGTTATAGCATAGCGGGGCATGCCCCATACCTATACAGCACAGAAAGTTTGCCACTTTTCAGGGTTTCCTACAGAAATAAGCACAATGGGCACCTCGTCTAAGACTAGTCTTATGTTTTTCGCTCATTTTCTGTAAAATAAATTTTTCATCATAACTGCTTGAAAAATATTTCTATTTGATTAATTTCTTCATACTCATGAAACATTAAGCCTACATCATTTTGTATCCATCCGACTGGAAAAAACTGCACTTCAAAATTTTCACTTTTTACAGATTTTGGAAGAAAGACTATAGTCTTACGTTTTTCACTCATTTTATGTGAAATATATTTTTCATCATAACTGCTTGAAAAATATTTCTATTTGATTAATTTCTTCATACTCATGAAACATACATCATTTTGTGTCCACCCGAATGTAAAAAACTGCACTTAAAAATTTTCACTTTTTACCGATTTTGGAAGAAAAACTATAGTCTTACGTTTTTCACTCATTTTATGTGAAATATATTTTTCATCATAACTGCTTGAGAAATATTTATATTTGATTACTTTCTTCATAATCATGAAACGTACATAATTTTGTATCCATCTGACTGGAAAAATCTGCACTTAAAAATTTTCACTTTTTACCGATTTTGGAAGAAAGACTATAGGCTTACATTTTTCGCTCATTTTATGTGAAATATATTTTTCAACATAACTGCTGGAAAAATATTTCTATTTGAGTAATTTCTTCATACTCATGAAACATACATCATTTTGTTTTGTTTTTGTTTCAAAATTTTCACTTTTTACCGATTTTGGAAGAAAGACTATAGTCTTACGTTTTTCACTCATTTTCTGTGAAATACATTTTTCATCATAACTGCTTGAAAAATATTTATATTTGATTAATTTCTTCAAACTCATGAGTAGTATATGGAATACGGCTTATGTCACTTTTTGATTGAATTTGATTGATGGTTGATAGGTCAAAGGTCAAGCGGTCAAATGGGGGTCACATTTGCATATTTTTAATTTTAAATTTTAAATTTT
Organism: Synaphobranchus kaupii; assembly: GCA_029718625.1. NCBI lineage: Eukaryota > Metazoa > Chordata > Actinopteri > Anguilliformes > Synaphobranchidae > Synaphobranchus > Synaphobranchus kaupii. Next base: position 114,824,043 of record CM056380.1, read on the forward strand.
TTTTAAATATTAATTAATTATTTTTTATTTTTTATTATTTTTATTTTTTAATTTATAAGGTATTATTATTCGGGGGGTGGGTTTATTGTGGTGGTTTTTGTTTCAAGGTTTTATTTATTGGCATTGTAACGATGTAATTTTATTGGGTGTTGTTTGTTGTAAACGTCGGTTTTTATGGTCGTTCTTTGGGTGAGGAATTTTAAATTTATTAGAACAACATCGTGAAAAAAAGTAATTTTGTATATATATATATATATATAAAGTGTATAGTTTAGTGGCAATAGTTTGTGTTAGCAGAAGCGTTTTAAAAGAATAAAAGAATAAAATAATTCAAGACGGTTAATTTCAGACTTTTTAAACGTGACAGACCGCGGTAGGCTAAATTAACAAACTAACGCGTTATTGCGTTTCTGTATTTTCCAGGGCTAGTCTCTGACTTCTAGTTTTGACTTCAACAAGCTCTTAACAAATTGTTAAGTCAGGGAAACCTGTGTGTGTGCGAATGACACCACAGACAAGGACTTAGATTTTTTACCAAAGTTCGCGGAGAGATCTTTTTTCCAATTGTTGAAGTGTGGGCGTGCGTGCGAATGACTCCACAGACAAGGACTTAGAATTTTTTGCCAAAGTCCGTGCGGAGTCCGGAGAGAGCTTTTTTGCACAGACTTGCTTGAGAGAGAGAGAGCTGTTGTAAACCACACATGACAAAGTCCGTGCGGAGTCCGGAGAGATCTTTTTGCGAAGGGAACAGCCCCTGAGGCAATTGAGAGACACAGTTTCAGGACTGGCCGGCAGACAGGCAGAAGCTCACGACAGACGCAGTCACAAAGCTTTGTAGTAAGCCACACATGTTCTACTGCTAGAGATTCCACAATTGACACGGCGCTGAGGATCAAGCCAGGCGTTCGAAGAAGAACTGTGAGACTACACAGGCAGACAGGCAGACGCGCGACACAGCGTTGAACTAACAACAGATTGTGGAAGGCTTAGTGTTGGATTTCTGCTAACGATTGTAAAACCTTTTGGTTGACGAGGAACAGATGTATTCCTGGCGGTTTATTAAAAAAAAAAAAAGTTTGAAATGAATGAATGAAATGCATAGACTGAAAATATTTCAACAGGCCGCAAAATGCCCCGAAACCATTGAAAAGAACTCCAAGAAGCGTTTTTAAAAATAAAAATCTAAAAGTCTATTAGTATTTAATAAAAACTTTTCAGGATTTTGTACAAGTTTTTGTAATAGGGTAATACTTCGATACTAAACACTCATATTGGCTCTATCGGTTACTAAACATACGGTTTACCCGATTTAAGCAGGGTTGAGGCGTTATATATTAAATGTTGCGTTTAATCGTATATTCAAAGTGTATTTTATTCTACATTTCACGGGGAGGGGCACGTTTTTAGTTTTGACGGTTTCATGGTCGTAGGGGCCTATAAATGGGCTTTTCCCTGACAACTCAAACAAACGTTTTCCTGCCGCAAAACAGAAGCTGACAATCGCCTGTAAAACAACCAGCAAAAGAAGCATGTCTACCACAGAAAAACCAACAACAACAACGAAATCTCCAGAGGTTTTAACAAACAATACTGTTTTGACAAGACCAAAGAAGCCTTATACAAGGGTATCAAGGCTTCAAGGATGTTCGTTTTACGAAGATTGGCCTGCAGAATTTTCAAATCGACGATGTGGCTACAATATCGATACGTCTGGCCAGGCACCAACGATGACCCTTTTCAACCTGTGTGAGGGGGAATTGTACAGCGAAAAATCAGAGTCTATATTATTTGTACGCAAGGATTGGCTTAAATTCAAGCAATGTTACAAAGAGGTTGTGGACGATGTACAGAATATTTGTAGTTTTCTGAGCTGTTCGGAGGAAAGCAGCATTATCTGTGTGTCCGCGATGAAAGAGTATAAAAAACTGTTCATTGCCGAGACATATGATGCAAGAGACATTGGTGATAAGCTAATTGTATTTCATTTGGACAACCTGCAAATGTTGGACAAGGCTATTGAGCGAGCCGATGAGGTGTTTGAGGAGTATAGACTTTGGGGATATTTTCCCGATGTGAAAACGAACTTATTGTCGCGATTCAACGCCGTGGCTGAAGAATCTGGTGATGAAGAATCTGATTATGAAGAATCTGGTGATGAAGATATGGAAAATATACCACCAGCCCCACCAACAACGCCGATTGACGAAGACTCTACATGTTTTGTGTAAAAAACAGTTTGAAAGTTGATTATGTTTGTGTAAAAAGTTGATGTCAAAACATGTAAGCAAAAAAAAAAAAATATAATAATGTTTTTTGAAATTTTTAGATTGTGTGTGTTCAATATAAATGTATACATAATGTCTTTTTTATTTGCCTCTGATGACGAAGATGCGACAAGTTTTTGGGTAAATAACATGTCAAAACATGTAAGCAAAAAATATATAAGGTTTTTGAAATTTTTAGATTGTGTGTGTTCAATATAAATGTATACATAATGTCTTTTTGATTGATTTTGTGAACTTTAAAATAAAAAAGCCTTTTCTTTTACATGCTATTTTACGTATTATTTCATTATTATTATTATTATTATTATTATTAATCGTTAAAATATGTTAAATTCAAATCAAACCCCAAAAAGGAAGACCCCACCCACAGAACATAACTCTTAACGTTTTAAGGCGTGGCTATAAGTTTCAGAGGTGTTTAAAAGCCACTCGACAAACTCAGTATTTCACTGCCTTAACAAAACTCTTGTCAAGCATGTCTCAGAGCGTTTACAAAATGTATAAATCCCTAAAGCGGGCCGATTGCTCAGAATCTTGGGAGCCTGAGTATCCCGCGAACAATGACAAGCCGGCTACAGAGCCTTGGATCGATACCGACAAAACTGAAGCCCTATTTTTATCAGAGCCAAAAAATATGGCCGATGAAGGCTGCGAGTTGACACACTTTGCACAACAGTCCAGCCAAAAAACAAACCAGGAGTGTATAGACGATGAAATTGATAGTTGTCTTACAACCCCAATGATCAAAATGCTTAAAGCGATAATTGCCTGTCTTCTGAATGGAGCAATAGAAAAAAAAAGGAGAAGCGAATGCCAAGGCTGTGAAGTTGATCACCCCAGTCAACTGAGACACAGCTGCCTCTTTGAAGCGGATGCGTATTATTATAAAAGTAATTTTACAGACTTTGTGACAAATGTGAAAAAGCCGTGGCTGCAACCTCTGCTGATCAAGGCCTTGAAAGTGTTCGGAGGGGTTCCAGAGCCTGTGAGAATCTTGGGGTCTGTTGACACCATTGTTTCAGAACTTCGGGAGGAGCCAAACATTGGGGATAAACTGTTGGAAATCTCCCGTACAACACTAGACGCAGTCAGTGAGAAGGCTATTGCGGTTGTCATCACAGACTTTTGGGAGATTGACGAGGCAATGCAGGAACACCTGTGGTGTGACCATTCTGAAGGCGTGCGAAACCGGATGAACGATAACATTTGAAAACATTTTCAAGAAATGTTTAAATGTTAATATGTATAATTTCTGTCATGTAACCTGTAACTTTTTTTTTTTTTTAAATACATAAATAAATACTTTGGTTTGTTATATATTGTGTCATTATTGTGATAACTGTAAGGATGGCGGGTGAGAAACGCATGAAAGATGTTTATTATGCTCCAGAAAATCCAGGTTCTTACGGTGGCAAAGAGCGCTTACGAAATGTATTACTTGAAGCAGGGAGTAACATATCAAACAAAAAAGTTACGGACTGGTTATCGGGTGAAGATGCATACACTTTACACAAACCCATCAGAGTCAATTTCAAAAGAAACAGGGTTATTGTGAGAAACATTGATTCACAATGGCAGCTTGATTTAGTAGACATGTCAAGTTTATCTGAGCATAATGATAATATGAAGTTTATGCTGACTTGTATAGATATATTGTCAAAATACGCCTGGGTATGTGTTCTTAAAAACAAGACAGGTATCGAAGTGGTGAAAGCCCTTCAAGAAATTCTCGCAAATGGTCGTATACCTAAAAAAATACAAACCGATAAAGGTAAAGAATTTTTCAATAAAAGGTTTCAGAGTCTGATGAAACGCAACAAAATATTACACTTTGCCACAGACAACGATGATGTGAAAGCATCTGTGGTCGAACGTTTCAATAGAACGTTAAAATCCAGAATGTGGAGATACTTCACAGCGCACAACACCAGACGCTATGTAGATTCTGTCCAGGATTTGGTCCTGGCTTACAACAACAGCTATCACAATACGATTAAAATGAAGCCAATTGAAGTAAACGAAAATAATTCTTTTAAAGTTTTTAAAAACATGTATGGTCTCTTTACAAAAAAATCTAAAAAGCTAAAGTTTAAGTTTGAGGAGGGGGATACCGGCAGAGTTTCCAAAGTACGTGGAAAGTTTGCAAAAGGTTATGAGCAAACATATACAGACGAATATTTTACAGTCGTTGAAAGGGTCCACAGAAACCCTCCTGTATATAGATTGAAGGATTATGATGGGGTGAGCATTGACGGAACATTTTATGCTGAGGAATTACAGAAGGTTATAGTTGGAAAAGACAAAACCTTTAAGGTCGAAAAAATAATTGCCGAAAAGAAGTATAAGAAACAGAAGCTCGTTTTAGTGAAGTGGGTCGGATGGCCTGAAAAATACAACAGCTGGATACCTAAAGATAGCGTGTTTGATATCTAAAAGAGTAGAAACCATTAGCTCGCCATGGAGGAAGCAGGCTTTTATGTCACTCTACCCAGTAATGCCAGTCTAGATATCTATCCTGGAAACAAAATATCGTGTTACACGACGAAGTTCGCCAGACCCCTCGAATTTCGTGGACAGTGGGAAGTTGCTTTAGCAGAAATTCAATACCCATGTACATGGAATATGCTATCAGCTCATGAAAATGTTTTTATAGTAAGTGATGGTAAGAAAAAGGAACTCAGCTACGTTGTTTTAATAAGCTGGGGATACTACAAGAATCTAAAGTCCTTGGTTGATGAGATGAATAAGGCGTTAAAAATAAAGAAATTGGATATTGAGGTGACCCATTCAACAATGAAAAACCGAATTTATATTAGTAGTGCAAACGAAAATATGTCGCTGAAGGCTAGTGGTAAACTTGCAAGGATGTTGGGTTTGGACCCGGATGTACCCTTAACGGTAGCAAGTTCTGTGGCACCACATCCGGCAGATATTCGTGCAGGGTTTTACACAATGTATGTTTACACAGACATTATTGACTACCAGAGAGTCGGAAATAGTTTTGTGCCCTTGCTACGATGTGTACATATAACCGGGTCTAGCAACGATGTCATCACAATCACGTATGAAAAGCCACACTACGTTCACGTGTGCAAGAAGCACATTGATAACATAACAATTGAACTGAAATCGGATCAGAACGAGAACATACGCTTCACTTACGGTAAAGCCCTCATAAAATTGCATTTCAGGCCGGTGAAGCATCGATATCACGAATAAAAATGGCAAGTTCAAACCTATACGTTGACCCTCATAGGTACATAGACTATTATACAGCACAAGCCGGTAATGGTCTGCCGGGGTATAAGGGTGCGAGCGTTATGTATGGTAGCGGTCTTGGAGGACTTTTTAGAGGTTTATTCCGAATGGCATTGCCCCTACTAAAGAAAGGCTTCAACATAGCCAGACCACATTTAACATCAGCAGCTAAAAACATAGCCAAGGATGTAGTCCATAAAGTTGTGACGAGTCGTTTGAACAACAGTGAACAAGAAGGCTCGGGGCTTTTGGTCATGACCCGTAGCGCACAGAAAAGACCTCCAGGGGGGCGGGTCACAAGTCGAGCCAAGGCTAAAAAGAGACGGCCGGCATACATTAGGGTCACAGTCGCAAAGAAGCGTAAGAGGAAGGCTAAAAAACAGACCAAGAAGGTTAAGAGAAAAAGTAGATACATTTTTTAAAAATGGCCTTTATACACAACATGTCAGAGGAATGTATGAAGTCGGAACTGGACCTTTTTGCAGTTCCTTACACACAAACAAGCATTGATAAGAGCATCTACGTAGAAGTACCACCCCTGTCTGCCATTTCGGATACTGGACCTCTAGAGTTCTATATAGCTGGTAATGGCGAAGATTACCTTGACTTAAACAATACTCTTTTATACCTACGGTGTCAGATAACCCGGGCCGATGGCACCAATATTCCGGCCGATGCCAAGGTTGGGCTTATTAATTATCCCATAGCGACCATTTTTTCACAGGTGGATATTTCATTGGGAGACCAGCTGGTAAGCCAGTCTAGCAACACGTACCCCTACAGAGCAATTATGGAATGTCTACTTAATTATTCTGAAGACACAATGTCTAATCAATTTACGTCCGGATTATTCTATAAGGACACCAGCGGACATATGGACGTAACAGACCCAGCGGGTGAAAACAAGGGTTTGAAAGATAGAACTCTATATGCAGCCGCGAGTAACACTTTTGAGTTGCTCGGACCCATACATGCAGACATGTTTTTTCAGGAGAGACTACTTATAAACGGAGTCGATATAAAAATTAAGATGGTCCGTTGTAAGGATGAGTTCTGTCTAATGAGCGAGGATGCACCTCAGCAACAATACCGCCTTAAAATGGTCTCGGCAACACTATTTGTAAAAAAAATTGGGGTCTCTCCACCCGTTAAGCTCGGACATGCCCAGGCTCTACTGACATCAAATGTTAAATATCCGATTGACTGTGTTAGTCTTAAAACTTTCAGTTTAGCCGCTGGTCTTAGAGTTTGCAATCAAGAAAATTTGTTTTTGGGTCAATTACCGAAATCTATCATTATAGGTTTGGTAGATAACGACGCTTTTACAGGTGTTTACAACAAGAACCCTTTCAATTTCCAGCATTACAATGCAGAATATGTATCCCTCAGTATGAACGGTCTTCCAATACCGAGTAAACCATATCTCCCAAATTATGGTAACGGTTCTGCGGTTCGCGAATTTTACAGCCTAACGCTGGCCACAGGTCGACATCTCAAAGACACGCCTTTGTGCATTAACCGTCAAGAATACCTGAACGGTTACACCCTTTATGCTTTCAACCTGACACCCGATGAAGGTTGCAGCCAGCATCTATCCCTGATCAAGACGGGTAATATACGTCTGGAGATGAGATTCAGAAACCCGCTACCCAGAACAGTTAATTTAATTGTTTACGCATGCTTCGACAACATCATTGAAGTGAACCAGAGGAGGAACGTGTTGTATGATTATTATTAATCATGAATACCAGAGAACTAACGGCTATTTTGAGTAACAATCCTTACACAGAAAATAACTTTTGTGGGGTTGTGGCCTGTGATGAGCTACCGAATAATAAACTAAATAATTTACCAGCATTGTACATTGTGAATACACACCCTCGAAACAAACCTGGAGAACACTGGTTAGCGCTATATTTGTGTGCGGATAAAACTGGTGAATTTTTCGACTCCTATGGCAACCCTCCTGACTACATTTATTTCCCAGATAACATTATTACTTTTTTACAAAATAACTGTAAAAGGATTGTTTACAACAAGGCACAAGTGCAAGACCTACACGGCACAAAGTGTGGACAGCATTGCGTCTTTTATCTGCACAACAGGGCCAAAGGGGTTCCGTTTAATGAAATTATAACCCTATACTCTGATAATTTGAAAAATAATGATGCGATGGTTTCAAGATATGTTGATAAAATATACTTGGACAAGTGTGTTAAAAACATGTTAAACTGTGTACAGACTGCATGCTGTGGTGAAATGTTTAAGGCCTGTCACTGTTGAAAAAAAAAACACAGACATGTATTGTTTGAATATTGTTTTGTCTTTTATTATAAAATAAAAACATTTTAAACTTTACATTTCGACATTTTGATCATTTAAAACAAAACACACACACACACACACACACACAAACACACACACACACACACTCAACAGCTTCAGAAATCTAGCCACGCTGAATGGTCTAAAGCGGGAGATGAAAAAACAGCCTTAGGGCCTGGTTCTGGTGTCATAGGAGTAAAGGTTGCGGCGGTAATTGGTATTTTCTTTTTGTGTTGATTTATCTTGCCGCGCACATTTTGATTAGGTATGACAGAAATAGGCATATTAAGCATAGCCATAGCCTCTATAAATTCCTCCCAACCCTTCTATCGTCAGAAATCTTGTGAGGGGCCGTTATGTTCTTTATTAGATCCAACATATGCGAACCACTGACAACCGTACCATTAAACACAAACTCCCCTTTATCGTTCCACGTAGCGACATTTCCTGATTTAGAAATTTTATCCAATACGTAGGTGGCATTTTTCCGGCTTCTAGGTGGTACGCTTTGTACAAAATCGTCAACTCGGGCGGTGTCCGTTCTGACATTATCGCCAACCTCAACAGGCAACGATAGGGTCAAATGTTGCATTTCGGCTTCCCCTTGTTTAACCAAAGCAATGAAACGTTGTAGAGCAATCGTGTACAGTTTTACCTTCTCATGAGGACCAACATCAGTCCTTGATAAGATGTTACGTATGGTTTGATCCAAATCATTTTCAACAGTTTGTCGGATTGGTTCCGGAGTAAAAGTAAGATTCTTTAATTTGTCCAGCTGACTTTGAGGTACGAGAAACATTTTTTGGGCGTGATCCATGTTTTTAAGCCCCGCTACGACCCCTTATTTTTTTCAGTTGTGTATCAGTTAGGGGTATATTACCCCGTAAAACATTGAGAGCTAGTTCACAAATTGTGTTTATAAGTTCACCAGAAGCAGACTGTAATATGTTACGTCTTTGCCGGGCATTACCTTCAAATAGGGCTTTTAGAAAAGGCCAGTTCCGTTTAATACGTGCAGAGATATTACTTTTTCTTTAGCACATAAACTACCGGCCACTCTGGAGCGTACAAACCAGTTCTGATGCGGTATTCCTCAGGCGTCTGGGCTTTTAAATCAACCAATAGATAACCATAAGGTTTTCTGGTAGCATCATCAAAACATTCAAGGAAAAACTTTGAATGTCTGGGGTACATTTGTCGTGCCAAAACATTAACTTGCATTTTATCTCTTGGATTTTTGAACAGAACAATATAGTTTGCATTAAGATCAATTGTGCGGCTGTTTCGACCCTGGAAGAAAAGATTCTGAACAAGATATATGATGCTTAGGTTTCTATGGTGTGTATATTTGGTGAAAGCTCTCTCAATTTCAGAGCTCTGACTGGCCGCCTGCATAAGGTCATCAACAATTACCATGTTGGTTTTGTGCAAAGGTAGCAAAACTTCATCGGTCAAGGATTCAGGAAGACCTTCTAAATGTACATTCTTTATTTTACAAAGCACTTCATCGTACATGGGTTGCCAACACGAATAAAACCATACAATGTTCTGCGGTACTGTTGACAATACATGTTGTGCATTTTCGAGCAGTGTTTTCACAAAAACGCTTTTACCGCTGTTTGATGGACCTGAGATTATGCATGAAAAAGGGTGTTGAAGGCGGTTGTCAAAACCTTCAACCCCAATCACTTGTCTAGAATCCATATGGCAAGGTTTTGAAATCAGGGAGCAGGACCCTTTTGTTGTAAACTACTCTGAATCTTTTAGAAACTAAACGATTGCTGAGAGAGAACCCTCTCTTATTCCTCACAATTTGATTTGTGTTGGTTGTAATTTCGCGAGCTGGGACCTCTGGATTCTGTACATAGTGCTGTACCAATTCTGTGAGGGTTGAAAGATTGACAACCTGTGTGTTAGTATGATGCAGGGTTATACCTTTCACTTTCATGCACGTTTTACCAAACAGTGGGCCCTCCTGATACAAATTCAACAATGTGGTCAAAGGGGTCTAGCTCACTAGTCAAGTCTCCCAAAAAATCACCTAGAGACGGCATCCAGTCACCCGGTCGGCACACAAAGATTACAGAATCTGTGTCGTGGTACAGAACCCTGTCAGGCATTTTATCCATGACATTATAAAGCTCGAGCCGGGCATAAGCTGTGGTGAAGGCCGCGATGAACACATTGCTGTATCTGGGGACCTTTGGGAAGCCCTTAGTAAGTTTCCACTGTACCAGAGCTACGTCTTCTGTAAGAAATGAAAAGTGTGAGACATCATACTCATCTGAAAACATGAATTGCAGAAACTCTTCAGGATCACGGATCAAGGTTGTGTTTGGCATGTTGCTTCTCTGACCAAATTTGCCCCAAAGACTATTTAAAAACAGTTTGGAAATTTGTCTCTTGGCTTTGTTTACAGAAATATTGCTTGGGTCTAAACGTACACCCTCCTTCTGCCAATAACTCTGCACATAGGCCGCCTTGTCAGAATCATCAGAAACCCAAGAGGGGTATCCTGACGCTTCTTGTTTGCCCTTTAAATGCGTCTTAATATAGTCACTGAAAAGAGAATCGGACCTATCTTGGAAATGCCAAATTTCAAAGATTTTGTCGACGATGTAACCTTTTTCAATAGCCTTAAGCATTTCAACGGTACACCATACGCCTGTGAGAGAACGCAACTCATCAGAATGTTCACACGCACCTTGATGCTCAGATTCTGCGCAGGACCGGCAAAGTGGAAACATTAATTTACCAGAGACTCTGTACGGTAACACAGGTATTGTAAGTTTTCTTGATGGATATACCCTGGCTTTGATCAGACCGAAATAGTTTTCGATCGGTTCAAAGTCACGGAAGATGATGGTGGGGTGATTTGTTGGGTAAACTTTAGTTTTGTTCACGAACGGGTATAGACTGGTGAAATCAAAATAGTGTATTTGTTCACCTTCTTGAGCCTTGTAGTAAAGTTGCAACGCATTAGTTCGACCACCAAACAGAGCAGCCCGAGGTTCCAGACGTTCCGGGTAATCATGATGGCGCAGGAACTCCTGAACCTCGGGGCTCTCACGTTTAAGTCTTACCCATTCGTGCTCCCACATAACTACAACATTCAGGTTGTATACGCTACGCAGAGTGTCAATTTTCTCTTGAAATTTGTGATATATTGAACCAAAATCTGTTTTTGTGAGAGGGTTAATTGTACTTAAATTAAAACATTGAGGGCAAGCATGAAAAAAACACCCCGCAAATTCAAAAGCTGTCCGAATGCCGGCTACATCTGAATAACCGTCTAGATAATAGTTACCCATCTTAACCTCCCCCCGGTTCAAGGCATGTTGAATGAAAATCTTTTCCCGATGACTCACATATTCTAACCATTGAATGGCTGCTGTGGAAAACGATTTCTGCTGCTGCGCGTAATTATCAGGCGATGTGACTGCTATGGTGTTTTTGGGCAAAAAGTTTGTACAGTATTGTTTCATGCACACCGAGGCTATTGTAATGCTCTGGAACGGGTCTAAACCTGTGCTCCCAAGCACCTCGGCCCTAAACCGCAAACAAGCTTCCCGCAAAATAACAACGTCATTCTGACAGTACTCGGCTATTTCTTTTCGAAAGTCAAACACACCCCCAGACACATTATTATACCAGGACATAAAGTCCTCCCTCTCCTTGGCCATCATTGTGTCAAAACCATAGTACAAGGGTGGTGGGTACGGACCGATGTAATTCTGGTTCTCAATTTTATTCCAGAAATGGGGAAAATACCCTTTTTTTGCATTTTCAAAACCTAGAGAGCCAGGCATGGCACTTAGCTTCATAGTTAGGAAACAGAGTGAATCAATATACCTCTGTTTGAAATCCTCATCTGTAATGCACAGGAGCTTGCTGCCTTGCGCTATGATGTTTGGTGTCACACCATGCTTTACCAAATACTGCATCAGCAGGTACCCATCGTACCCCTTCGAATTATGGGCTATGAATGTATAACTGTTAGGATCCTGTAAATCTGTCTGTTTATTTCTTTATTTGTTATTATTTTTCCTGTTTTCTTTCCCTCGCGATTGTCAGTCCGCGTTCCATGTTTCTGAGATTCCACCCCCTGTCTTTGTCATTGCACTATTCGGGTGATGTTGGGAACATTCAGGTTTCTTCTGTATTTCGTATATCTGGTTTTCTTCCTTCTGACTTTATTTATATTTCTATATAATACTAATGTACTAATCATACTAACTGTTAGATTCGATTTAATACTAACCTGCTAACAAACTAACATGTGTACATAATACTAACCTACTAACATTAGGGTTCTAGAGTTCACTACTAACATTACTAATTCATCTTGAGTTTCTACCTGCAGCTGTCATTTCCCTCCTCGTTATCCTATCCCTGCATCAATCTGTGATTTCGCATTCTCTGCACATGTGTCCACTTTCGTGTTCCTCCAATCTGAGCTGTGCACTTGTTTACCTGCTAACTCCAGGCTGTTTGTTATCATTGTGCCTGTGTATTCCAGTCCGTGTCTTACGTTTCCCCTGTCATTGTTTTATTGGTCCCTGTTAACCCTCACTGTTTTCACCTGTGAGAAATCTCCCCTCCCTGCTTCTACACACCTGATTCCCATTATGTCTGTCTCCCTCTGTGTATATATACCTTGTCATTTCAGTGTTCTTTGCGAGTTCCTTAGTATATTCTGCTTCTGTGTTACGATCTGTTTTTCCCGAGTTTCTGCCCGAGTTGTTAGTTTATTCTGTTTTCTAGTTTTTGTTTTCCCTAGTCCTTTGCCTATTGTTGTTTTGTTTTGTATCCTGTCTGTTTTGTTTTCTTTGTGTTCCTTCTACGCCTCCCCGGTTTTTGACTCCTGCCTGTGTTTTTTGGATTCCCCTTTTTGTACCTTTGCTGTGCCTTCCCGGTTACGACCCCTGCCTGTTCTACTACGGATTGCTGCCTTGCCCAGATTAAACTTCGGTTTTTTTCACACTCCTGCCTGCGTTTGGGTCCTTCCCCCACCAGCACCTTACAATAACCCTTGTACTTTCGGGTTCGATACCTTTTTAAAAAAGCCTGTACACAGCCATCACCCTTTGCAGTCCAACGCTTGCCTTTAAAATCTATGCAACATATGAAATTTGCAATGTGTTCGCCATGGTCCTGCCGACACTCAAAATCATAAAAAACGTAACGCCGGTTGGGGTGTTCAGTTTTCACAGTTTGTATGTAACACACATGCTCAACTTCAGGGGTCAATACAGCCTTGCAGTTTTTGCAGAGCTTTAGACTACATTTGTGTGCTTTAGATGTTTTGCTACTTACTACATATGTTTGTGCACATTTGTCACAGAACTTTATAGTATCACAAGAGCTGAGCATTTTACCACTAGACTCCTGCAGTTTCAAAACTTTATGCGCGTTATAGCAAAACCTAGACCGACAGTCGCTTACAATCCTTACACCTTATCGTTGATGAACGATGTGTAAAACATTCTGCGCCAAAACAGACGTTACAATAATGTAAACAGGAGTGGCTATGTTTCGTTGTGTATGGTGTGTAACAAAATGTATGGACTGCCTAAGAAACCTGTTAATGATTTGATACCGTAATAGTGGCCGCCCTCGAGGTACAAAAAAAAGGTTTTAGAGTGTGGTGTATTGCTCGTTTGAAACTTTTTTAAGACGCCGTTATTTGAACTGTGTGTCCATACAACTATCTTGATGTTTAAGAACCTCTCAAACCTTTGAATGTCTGAAAAATGAACCTTGTCCTGAACACCCAAACCTACGGAACGTTGTAAATGTTCCGCCTCTCTTTCAGCGGCACACGTAGTGAATGTCGGATTTAAAAGATGCACCAAACATTTTGCGAAACAGAGATTATTATCGGCATTGTAGACAACTATTAAATGTCTTAGTTTTTTGCGAATGATTTCACTCTTGAGACATGATGATAATTTTCGTCGGTCTCCTCCACCGCCATTAGGGTTCTGAATAATGTTAGCCACAAGCATCAGAGTTTCATCAACCAGGATATCAAAATTGCTTTGAACCAACTCTTCAACCATATTCAAAAAAACCTCCAAATCTATTTCATCACCGCTTAGCTGTACAGTTACACCCTGAGACAGAGAATCACCCCTTAATTCTAATTGTACGGCATCGCTGGGGTTCGACAGCTCCCGAACTTTAGCCAGAAGATTTTCTAAAGTGTTTAAGATGTGTACATAAAACTCTGCGTAGTTATCAACATTGTACAAAGATGTAAAGTTAAAACGGAGCTGAATTTCTGTACTGTTGAAATTTGGCCTACGTATCACCTGAAGGTTTGTGTCATTAATCACATCACCACCACCACCAGCACCACCATTTTGGTTGGCTTCTGGAAGTCCTTGTAGGTCCCTATCGTCAGTGCTTTGGGGTAGCTCGAGCTCTGTAAGACCCGGCCTGTTATTTTCTGCGGTGTTTGGGGTCATATCTGCTTCAACGTGTCTAGCGAGTTCACGGTTTACAGAGTCCAAAGCTCTTAATAAACCTGCAAAAACATCATGCTCTACAGTTCCATTACTAGACTCTACATTTTCATTACTAGGCTCATGCGTGTTAATAGAGGCATGATTAACATCATTAACAAGAGCTAAGAGATGTGGATTAACATTTTCATGCGATAAAACGTTTTGGTTAGGGTCCTGGTTTTCAGCATTTTCTGCGGCAGGTCTTTTACTCTGGCCCCCTGAACATGGACACGTACAAGGTCTTTTAGGAGCCATTTTACTTTAATAACAATTTATCCGACAGTTTTGTAAAAGCGCCAATAAGGTTACTAAAATTGTCAGAATGGTTCCTAAAATTGTCAACAAGGGTCCTAAAATTGTCCAATATTCTTAATTCTAGGTTGTCGTTTTGACAAACCGAGGCCTTGGCTGGAGTTGTCAGCTCGGCTTGCTTGTCTGCGGCGGCTGCTGCTGCTGCTGCTGCTGCTGTTGGTTTGTCTGTTGCGGCTGATGCTGTTGCTTTTGATGGCCGTGCTCCTGGTGTCACACGTCTTTTAGGCGTATCGGCGGCTCTCACCACACCCGTTGTTTCAAAGGCTGTAAGGTAAATTTAAAAAATTTAAAAAATAATAAATAAATAAATAAATAAATAAATAAATAAAAAATCTAATTAATTCAAATTCAAATTAAAATCTAAATCAAATTACAAAATTTAAAAATAAAAATTCAAATTAAAAAAACAAACATTTTATTTTAATAGGAGAACTTAAATCTCACCACTTTTTCTCTTCAATCCTTGCTGTCTGTTAGGTTTTGTCTTTGCCGCCGTCTCTAGAGGGGTATTTTCAGGGCCTTTTAAACAATAAAAATAAAACACATAGCAATAGTTATAATCCGATGTTGTGCAAAGGAATTTTCATTCAATTGTGTTGAACTAACAATTAGGTTAAGCGTGGCTTCGGCCTACCCAACACGTGGCTTGTGTAGCCTGTTAAACATGCTCCAAAAATACCCCTCCAACACACATGAACATGCACACATGCCCAAACACACACACTTACAGTTTTTTCCTTTGTAGCTTTTAGACCGGTTAGATGTTGTCTTTGCAACAGTCTCTATCGGGATTTCTGAGCCTTTTTAACAATAAAACACATAAACAGATATTGAACAAAAGTATTTAAGTTACATACTCTGTAATAAACTGTAACGTGGATCATCTTCTGTAGCTAAAACTTGGGCACGTGTAATTTCCAGAGGCCGCGTGTACACTGTAGGTCTATCTAAAAACAAATAAACCCAAATATCCGAAAAAATAAAAGCACATGGTAATGTTCAATAATTATAATCAGATTTTGAGCAAAGGTTGTTTCATTCACTTGTATTTAACTAACAAATAGCTTTTTGTTGCCAAAACACAGGCCTAGGCGACACGTGGTTTCACACGTGTAGTCTGCAACTTAGTATCTAAAAACAAATATATATATAAAGCATCTTAAAACCACATTTTTAAAATGTAAAAACATCTTACTATGTCTAACGTTGTTGTCTTCGGGTATTGTCGGGTATTCAGGAAAAGCGTCGAAAGATTCACCAGCTTGTGCCCCGTTGTTGTTGTAATATGTACCTAGATCCAAATCTGTAATACATTTTACATTAACAACTTTAATTAAGAAGTAGAATATTCAATATGTTTAATTAACAACTTGAAAGTTTCACACTTTATAAGAATTAAAATAGTCGCACATACCTTGTGTTGTAAAGTCCAAGACCGGCATCGGCATCGACATCTCTTACAAGCAAAGGGATTAGCTGAAATCGCTTCTTCCGCAGTGTAGAATCAAGATTGATTTATGTGTAACTGTAGGCCTCTCTTTATACCTTCGAGGTGTGAGTAGATCTACGTAATGAACGTAGGTCGTAAAAACGTGCCCCTCCCCGTGAAATGTAGAATAAAATACACTTTGAATATACGATTAAACGCAACATTTAATATATAACACCTCAACCCTGCTTAAATCGGGTAAACCGTATGTTTAGTAACCGATCGATACTAAACACTCATATTGGCTCTAAGTATTACCCTATTACAAAAACTTGTACAAAATCCTGAAAAGTTTTTATTAAATACTAATAGACTTTTAGATTTTTATTTTTAAAAACGCTTCTTGGAGTTCTTTTCAATGGTTTCGGGGCATTTTGCGGCCTGTTGAAATATTTTCAGTCTATGCATTTCATTCATTCATTTCAAACTTTTTTTTTTTTTAATAAACCGCCAGGAATACATCTGTTCCTCGTCAACCAAAAGGTTTTACAATCGTTAGCAGAAATCCAACACTAAGCCTTCCACAATCTGTTGTTAGTTCAACGCTGTGTCGCGCGTCTGCCTGTCTGCCTGTGTAGTCTCACAGTTCTTCTTCGAACGCCTGGCTTGATCCTCAGCGCCGTGTCAATTGTGGAATCTCTAGCAGTAGAACATGTGTGGCTTACTACAAAGCTGTGTGACTGCGTCTGTCGTGAGCTTCTGCCTGTCTGCCGGCCAGTCCTGAAACTGTGTCTCTGAATTGCCTCAGGGGCTGTTCCCTTCGCAAAAAGATCTCTCCGGACTCCGCACGGACTTTGTCATGTGTGGTTTACAACAGCTCTCTCTCTCTCAAGCAAGTCTGTGCAAAAAAGCTCTCTCCGGACTCCGCACGGACTTTGGCAAAAAATTCTAAGTCCTTGTCTGTGGAGTCATTCGCACGCACGCCCACACTTCAACAATTGGAAAAAAGATCTCTCCGCGAACTTTGGTAAAAAATCTAAGTCCTTGTCTGTGGTGTCATTCGCACACACACAGGTTTCCCTGACTTAACAATTTGTTAAGAGCTTGTTGAAGTCAAAACTAGAAGTCAGAGACTAGCCCTGGAAAATACAGAAACGCAATAACGCGTTAGTTTGTTCATTTAGCCTACCGCGGTCTGTCACGTTTAAAAAGTCTGCAATTAACCGTCTTGAATTATTTTATTCTTTTATTCTTTTAAAACGTTTCTGCTAACACAAACTATTGCCACTAAACTATACACTTTATATATATATATATATATATATACAAAATTACTTTTTTTCACGATGTTGTTCTAATAAATTTAAAATTCCTCACCCAAAGAACGACCATAAAAACCGACGTTTACAACAAACAACACCCAATAAAATGACATCGTTACAATGCTAATAAATAAAACCTTGAAACAAAAACCACCACAATAAACCCACCCCCCGAATAATAATACCTTATGAATTAAAAAATAAAAATAATAAAAAATAAAAAATAATTAATATTTTTTTAAAAATTAAAAATTACAAATATGCAAATGTGACCCCCATTTGACCGCTTGACCTTTGACCTATCAACCATCAATCAAATTCAATCAAAAAGTGACATAAGCCGTATTCCATATACTACTCTCATGAAACATACATCATTTTGTATCCACCCGACTGTAAAAAAAAAACTGCACTTAAAAATATTCACTTTTTACCGATTTTGGAAGAAAAACTATAGTCTTATGTTTTTCACTCATTTTATGTGAAATATATTTTTCATCATAACTGCTTGAAAAATATTTCTATTTGATTAATTTCTTGATACTCATGAAACATACATCATTCCGTATCCATCCGACTGTAAAAAACTGCCGTTCAAAATTTTCACTTTTTACCGATTTTTGAAGAAAGACTATAGTCTTGTGTTTTTCGCTCATTTTCTGTGAAATACATTTTTCATCATAACTGCTTGAAAAATATTCCTATTTGATTAATTTCTTCATACTCATGAAACATACATCATTTCGTATCCACCCGACTGTAAAAAACTGCACTTAAAAATTTTCACTTTTTACCGATTTTGGAAGAAAGACTTATATATAGTCTTACGTTTTTAAGATATTTATGATGAAAAATTTGTTTTGGGTAAAATGAAAAAACAATACTATAGTCTTATGTCCAAAAAGGGCGAAAATGGTCAAAAAAATTTAAATGCAATTTTTTGATTCCGATCTATAGAAAATTATATGTACTTAACAGCGGTGAAATAAGTGAAAAATAATGAGTTTTAAGATATTTATGATGAAAAATGTGTTTGGTGAAAATGAAAAAACACAAGACTATAGTCTTATGTCCAAAAAGGCCCAAAATTATTTAAAAAATGAAAATGGCATTTTTTTAATTCCGATGTATAGAAAATTATATGTACTTAATAACTGCGGTGAAATAAGTGAAAGATATTAGTTCTAAGACATTTATGATCAAAAATCTGTTTTGGGGAAAATGAAAAAACATAAGACTATAGTTTTATGTCCAAAAGGGCCCAAAATGATTAAAAAAATTAAAATGGCATTTTTTGATTCCGATTTATAGAAAATTATATGTACTTAATAACTGCGGTGAAATAAGTGAAAGATAATTAGTTCTAAGATATTTATGATGAAAAATCTGTTTTGGGGAAAATGAAAAAACATATGACTATAGGCTTATGTCCAAAAAGGCGCAAAATGGTCAAAATAATTAAAATGCCATTTTTTGATTCAGGTGAATACAAAATTATATGTAGTTAATAACTGCGACGAAATAAGTTAAAAATAAAGGGTTTTAAGACATTTATGATGAAAAATGTGTTTTTGGGAAAATAAAAAAACATAAGACTATAGTCGTATGTCCAAAAAGGGCCAAAATGGTCAACAAAATTTAAATGCCATTTTTTGATTCCCATGTATAGGAAATTATATGTACTTAATAACTGCGGTGAAATAAATAAGAAATAATGAGTTTTAAGACGTTTATGATGAAAAATGTGTTTTGGGGAAAATAAAAAAACATAAGTATATAGTCGTATGTCCAAAAAGGCACAAAATGATTAAAATATTAAAATGCCATTTTTTGATTCCTATGTATAGAAAAATTATACGTACTTAACCCTATTTACTTTGGCCCTTTTGAGGCAATGTTCTCCCTGGTTTCTACTAGTTTTATTTAAATGTCAGTATCTAAAAAAATATTCCCTGCAAAATCCATGATTTTAAGTTTGAACTGAAGAAGAAGCTGTATTATTCAGAAATTTGCTACAGAATACATTTATTTCAGAATAGTCATATACAGTATATATATAATAACCATAACATACGTCCGCCTAATGTATTTAAATACGTTTAAAAAAGAACGTACGAAAGCGTGTGCGTATTCACACAAGTACAGCAACGAATTTCAGCGCTCAGTGTGAGGGGAGGTCACTGCGGAAATGTCGACTGTATGGGACTTTGGCGAAATTTAAAAAGATAAACTCTTCAGGGTTCATGAGAAAACAGCTGTAGCTGAATATACTGGTAAGTACTTGGTTTCTTAAACATATTTATACGAGAGATTTTGGAGCAAAAAATTAGGTGTCTGCTAAACCGAAAGTGGATCAGGTACTGTATATAGTACAGTAAGCAAGGGAAAACGGCGAATACTCATTTGTACAACGTTTTAAAAAAAATATTATTGTTTCTATACGTCAACATGATTTTCTTAGCGTGTATAAACGGTTGCATTTGATGCATTTTACAGTCTGTGGCTGTAGCCAGAGGAGGGTGCGTGAGTGCTGTGGGCTACTAATAGCACCCTCCTAATTTATTGCACGGCAGTTGTAACTGGAGAAGCTGCGAGTTTTCCGCAAGAAGCTACCCTTTAAAAAAATACTGCGTCAAAATTTTCGGGGTTTTTCTTAAAGCTGTAGTTTATAATTTCAGATGAACATGATACTGTAATTGAGGACGGATACGTTTCAAACCACTAGGGGTGAAGCTTATAGAGTTAATAACTGTGATGAAATAAGTGAAAAATAATGAGTTTTAAGACATTCATGATGAAAATTGGTGTTTTGGGGAAAATGAAAAAACATAAGGACTATAGTCTTATGTCCAAAAAGGGTCAAAATGGTCAAAAAAATTTTAAATGCCATTTTTTGATTCAGATCAATAGAAAATTATATGTACTTAATATCTCCGGTGAAATAAGTAAAAAATAATGAGTTCTAAGACATTTATGATGAAAAATGTGTTTTGGGGAAAATGAAAAAACATAAGTCTATAGTCTTATGTCCAAAAAGGGCCAAACTGGTCAAAAAAATTCAAATGCCATTTTTTTATTCAGATCTATAGAAAATGATATGTACTTAATAACTGTGGTGAAATAAGTGAAAAAAATAATTAGTTTTAAGACATTTATGATGAAAAATGTGTTTTTGGGAAAATAAAAAACATAAGACTATAGTCCAAAAAGGCCCAAAATGGTCAACAAAATTTAAATGCCATTTTTTGATTCCCATGTATAGGAAATTATATGTACTTAATAACTGCGACGAAATAAGTGAGAAATAATTAGTTTTAAGACATTTATGATGAAAAATGTGTTTTGGGGGAAAATGAAAAAACATGACTATTTATGTCCAAAAAGGGCGAAAATGGTCAACTAAATTAAAATGCCATTTTTCATTCCGATGTATAGAGAAATTATATGTACTTAATAACTGAAGTGAAATAAGTGAAAAATAATGAGTTTTAAAATCATTTATGATGAAAAATGTCTTTTGGGGAAAATGAAAAAAA
Organism: Synaphobranchus kaupii; assembly: GCA_029718625.1. NCBI lineage: Eukaryota > Metazoa > Chordata > Actinopteri > Anguilliformes > Synaphobranchidae > Synaphobranchus > Synaphobranchus kaupii. Next base: position 114,845,019 of record CM056380.1, read on the forward strand.
CATAAGTCTATAGTCTTATGTCCTAAAAGGGCCAAACTGGTCAAAAAATTCAAATGCCATTTTTTTATTCCGATCTATAGAACATTATATGTAGTTAATAACTGCGACGAAATAAGTGAAAAATATTGAGTTTTAAGACATTATGATGAAAATTGTGTTTTGGGGAAAATGAAAAAAACATAAGTCTATAGTCTTATGTCCAAAAAGGGCCAAACTGGTCAAAAAAAATTCAAATGCCATTTTGCTATTCCGATCTATAGAAAATGATATGTACTTAAAAACTGTGGTATAATAAGTGAAGAATAATGAGTTTTAAGACATTTATGATGAAAATTGTGTTTTGGGGAAAATTAAAAAAACATAAGACCATAGTCTTATGTCCAAAAAGGCCCAAAATGGTCAACAAAATTCAAATGCCATTTTTTTGATTCAGATGAATAGAAAATTATATGTACTTAAAAACTGCGGTGAAATAAGTGAAGAATAATGAGTTTTAAGACATTTATGATGACTATAGTCTTATGTCCAAAAAAGAGCCAAAATGGTCAATAAAATTGAAATGCCGTTTTTTGATTCAGATGAATCGAAAATTATATGTAGTTAATAACTGCGTTTGAAACAAGTGAAGAATAATGAGTTTTAAGACATTTATGATGAAAATTGTGTTTTTGGGGGAAAATGAAAAAACATAAGACCATAGTCCATATGGTCCAAAAGGGGCCAAAATGGTCAACAAAAATTTAAATGCCATTTTTTGATTCAGATCAATAGAAAATGATACGTACTTAACTGCGGTGAAATAAGTGAAAAATATTTAGTTTTGACATTATGATGAAAATTGTGTTTTGGGGAAAATGAAAAAACATAAGACCATAGTCATATGTCCAAAAAGGGCCAGAATGGTCAACAAAATTTTAATGGCATTTTTTGATTCAGATCTATAGAAAATTATATGCACTTAATAACTGCGGTTAAATAAGTGAAGAATAATGAGTTTTAAGACATTTATGATGAAAAATCTGTTTTTTGGGAAAAATGAAAAAACATAAGACTATATGTCCAAAAAGGGCCAAAATGGGTCAAAATAATTAAAATGCCATTTTTTGATTCAAATGAATAGAAAATTATATGTAGTTAATAACTGCGACGAAATAAGTGAGAAATAATGAGTTTTAAAATCATTTATGATGAAAAATGTGTTCTGGGAAAAATGAAAAAACTTGTCTATAGTCTTATGTCCAAAAAGGGCCAAAATGGTCAAAAAAAAATTAAAATGCCATTTTTTGATTCAGATCAATAGAAAATTATATGTACTTAATAACTCCCGGTGAAATAAGTGAAAAATAATTAGTTTTAAGACATTTATGATGAAAAATCTGTTTTTGTGAAAAATGAAAACACATAAGACTATACTTATGTCCAAAAAGGGCCAAAATGGTCAATAAAATTGAAATGCCGTTTTTTGATTCAGATGAATAGAAAATTATATGTACTTAAAAACTGCGGTATAATAAGTGAAGAATAATGAGTTTTAAGACAGTTAATGATGAAAATTGTGTTTTTGGGGGAAAATTAAAAAACATAAGACTATAGTCTTATGTCCAAAAAGGCCCAAAATGGTCAACAAAATTCAAATGCCATTTTGTTATTCCGATCTATAGAAAATGATATGTACTTAAAAACTGCGGTATAATAAGTGAAGAATAATGAGTTTTAAGACAGTTATTGATGAAAATTGTGTTTTGGGGAAAATGAAAAAACATAAGGACTATAGTCTTATGTCCAAAAAGGGCCAAACTGGTCAAAAAAATTCAAATGCCATTTTTTTATTCCGATCTATAGAAAATGATATGTACTTAATAACTGCGGTGAAATAAGTGAAGAATAATGAGTTTTAAGACATTTATGATGAAAAATCTGTTTTTGTGAAAAATGAAAACACATAAGACTATACTTATGTCCAAAAAGGGCCAAAATGGTCAATAAAATTGTAAATGCCGTTTTTTGATTCAAAATGAATAGAAAATTATATGTAGTTAATAACTGCGACGAAATAAGTGAGAAATAATGAGTTTTAAAATCATTTATGATGAAAAATGTGTTCTGGGAAAAATGAAAAAACTTGTCTATAGTCTTATGTCCAAAAAGGGCCAAAATGGTCAAAAAAAAATTAAAATGCCATTTTTGATTCAGATCAATAGAAAATTATATGTACTTAATAACTCCGGTGAAATAAGTGAAAAATAATTAGTTTTAAGACATTTATGATGAAAAATCTGTTTTTGTGAAAAATGAAAACACATAAGACTATACTTATGTCCAAAAAGGGCCAAAATGGTCAATAAAAATTGAAATGCCGTTTTTTGATTCAGATGAATAGAAAATTATATGTACTTAAAAACTGCGGTATAATAAGTGAAGAATAATGAGTTTTAAGACATTTATGATGAAAAATGTCTTTTGGGGAAAATTAAAAAATATAAGACTATAGACTTATGTCCAAAAAGGCCCAAAATGGTCAACAATAATTCAAATGCCATTTTGTTATTCCGATCTATAGAAAATGATATGTACTTAAAAACTGCGGTATAATAAGTGAAGAATAATGAGTTTTAAGACATTTATGATGAAAAATGTCTTTTGGGGAAAATTAAAAAATATAAGACTATAGACTTATGTCCAAAAAGGCCCCAAAATGGTCAAAATAATTAAAATGCCATTTTTTGATTCAGATGAATAGAAAATTATATGTACTTTATAACTGGAGTGAAATAAGTGAAAAATAATTAGTTTTAAGACATTTATGATGAAAAATGTGTTTTGGGGAAAATTAAAAAAACATAAGACTATAGGCTTATGTCCAAAAAGTGGCAAAATGGTCAACAAAATTGAAATGCCATTTTGTTATTCCGATCTATAGAAAATGATATGTACTTAAAAACTGCGATGAAATAAGTGAAACATATTTCGTTTTAAGACATTTATGATGAAAAATCTGTTTTTTGGGAAAAATGAAAAAAACATAAGACTATAGTCTTATGTCCAAAAGGACCAAACTGGTCAAAAAAATTAAAATGCCATTTTTTGATTCAGATGAATAGAAAATTATATGTACTTAATAACTGCGGTGAAATAAGTGAAAAATAATTAGTTTTAAGACATTTATGATGAAAAATGTGTTTTGGGAAAAGTGAAAAAACATAAGACTATAGTCTTATGTCCAAAAAGGGCCAAACTGGTCAAAAAAATTCAAATGCCATTTTTTTATTCCGATCTATAGAAAATGATATGTACTTAATAACTGCGGTGAAATAAATGAAGAATAATGAGTTTTAAGACATTTATGATGAAAATTGTGTTTTGGGGAAAATGAAAAAAACATAAGATTGTAGTTTTATGTCCAAAAAGGGCCAAACTGGTCAAAAAAATTAAAATGCCATTTTTTGATTCAGATGAATAGAAAATTATATGTACTTAATAACTGCGGTGAAATAAGTGAAAAATAATTAGTTTTAAGACATTTATGATGAAAAATGTGTTTTGGGGAAAAGTGAAAAAACATAAGACTATAGTCTTATGTCCAAAAAGGGCCAAAATGGTCAACAAAATTTAAATGCCATTTTTTGATTCAGATCAATAGAAAATTATATGTACTTAATAACTGCGGTGAAATAAGTGAAAAATATTTAGTTTTAAGACATTTATGATGACAAATTTATTTGGG
>CM056380.1:114849242-114913045 GCA_029718625.1 Synaphobranchus kaupii
TTTACTGTACATGTATTTGAGTTGATTTCTGTATGCTTTGGCAATATTTACATATGTATTTCCTGCCAATAAAGCAAATTGAATTAGAGAGTGAGTGAGTGAGAGAGAGAGAGAGAGAGAGAGAGAGAGAGAGAGAGAGAGAGAGATTGAGATTATTATAAACTAGTTGGGCATGTTGTTTTTGATGAAGCATTGTGCTCATGAACTATATGCTCTTTGAGCATGTGGAGAGTTTCTCAGAGAGAAGGGATGTGAGGGAGATAAGATTTGACCCAGCATTAAAATAATGGTCTAAGATTTGACCCAGCGTTAAAATAACGGTCTAAGTTTTGCCCCAGCGTTAAAATAACGGTCTAAGATTTGACCCAGCGTTAAAATAACGGTCTAAGATTTGACCCAGCGTTAAAATAACGGTCTAAGATTTGACCCAGCGTTAAAATAACGGTCTATGATTTGACCCAGCGTTAAAATAACGGTCTAAGATTTGACCCAGCGTTAAAATAACGGTCTAAGATTTGACCCAGCGTTAAAATAACGGTCTAATATTTGACCCAGCGTTAAAATAACGGTCTAATATTTGACCCAGTGTTAAAATAACGGTCTAAGATTTGACCCAGCGTTAAAATAACGGTCTTACCTTGAGCCTTGTTCCATCCATTTATCTTAATGAGCGACTCATTTCCCATTTTCCTGATATCCCTGAACAGAAGCAGATGGAATGCAGCGAAACTAACGGCTCGTGATCAAAGCTGCTTCTAGACGTGGGCGTCATCGGCACATGAAAACCGCACCCCTAGTCAGCAATATTAATTTGTCCCTTTTTTTTTTGCTTGTAAAAGGTACTTCTTAGTACCCAAATAGAACATGATTGTACTTCCAGGGTACATTTGGGAAAGTTGTTCCTTAAAGGAAAAAAAAATGTACCTCCACTGCACCTTTATTTCTGAGAGTGTATAGGGTATTCACAGATTTATAAAAAGTACACTTGCCCAGTATGCACCTTGAGTATGGAATTATCTGCAAAGAAAAATTTAACTGAAGGCACTAATATCCCAAGGCAATTTTATATCCCTTCTTTATAATACTGTGGTTAAAGAGTGTAATTGTTTTACATTGTAGGACGGATGTTCTGTACGCTTCTTCCTATAACTATGTTCCCTGTATTAGTATGCTGCTGTGGGTTTATTAGGTAACACTTTGTTTTGAGTGTCCAATGTTGACACAACTTGATATCAACTGAATATCAATTTAAAGTCAATTGCATGTCAGGTGATTCTCCACAAACTCTTGGCAATTGTCTATTGACACGCAACACGCTTGTCAAAAAACACTGACACTCAAAGTATTATTTCCCTCTGAAATTCAGTTGATATCAAGTTGAGTGTCAACACAAAATATAGTGTGACCGTTTATTTTAACCCGAAACATTTTGTACTGTGTTTGTTGAGTGCTTGAGTGAGCAAGTCAGTGAGTGACCGAGGGACAAACAGACAGACAGACGGGACTGTAGCGATTTACTCCAGTCAAAGCCAAATAGTTTAATCAAATATGAGGATCAAACAGGCCTTTCAATAGGCCTGTAGGTTAATAAACAGAAGTAATCTCTCGCTGTATGTAAACCAGAGCTCAAATGTGACTGGTATCATTCTCCCATTTCAGTGAGATAAATGCCTTTTATGAAGATTATGGCTTCATACATTTATGTATATGTACACTCTCTACCCATATGGATGTCCTTTTATACTCAGAGAAGCTAAATGTAGCCATTGGTTATACCCTCAGTGCATCTAAAATAATAAAGAAAATATTTATAATTGTGTTCATTTGTGGCCATACATTGAAACCATGGTGAGCAGGGTTGCCAGACACACAGTTTTGGACCAGAATGTCCGATTTTCAAATTGTTTGGGTCTGGACCAGAATGTCTAGTTTTCTTTTTTTTGATTTTATTTTTGAAATAAATATGCTTTTAATTTAATGTTGTAACTTTGTATATATTTAATTTTATCATGTTATACTTACTATGTTTTTATTACATTTTACGTTATTATATTTTATTATGTTCGGAAAGCACTTTCAGCTGCATTTTAATGTATGAAAGGTACTCTGCTCCCTGAAAATCACACCGGTCAAAAAACACACCGGAAAAATGCACTTTAGATTACATTGCTTCATTCTGGCTTCTGGTGCCACAAACATTCTTTAATGCCAAGTACTGCCACTTAATAATGAGCACAATTAATTTTTTTCACAAAATACAAATGGCGCGCCTCATTTCTATATCGCATTAAATCAATGGAAACTGTAAATCAATGACCTTGGACCAGCAACTACAAAAATGCTTATATATAACTAGGTCAGTTGCTATATAATATTACAACAATAGGACACCCTCAGACACAGTTTATTCTGCAAAGCACTATGGGAACTAGGAATAGAAGTAGATTCATCTACATATAGATTTAAGCCTTATGGAAATGTAACATACTGCAGTATATTTTAAATATATTGTGAAGATAATTTTGATTTATTTACAATATATATGCAGTATATTATTTTCCCATAAGGGAACATAGTTTTTAAAATGATGGCAGCTACTGAAATATGGAAAATGTACGTAAGTATATTATCTACATGGTGTCTGGGTGTCTGTTCACACCTTTATAATATTGTACAAATCCAAATCAACCCTTCACTTGCATGGATTCATGTACAGGTCTGCTGATAACAAAATAGCTTGCAGGAAGAAAATGAAACCTTTGTATCTTAAGTCCTGGTAGATTACAAAAATGAACAAAAGAGGAGTTGGCCTTGTCCTGGGAACCTTTTATTTAATCAAATGAAACCAAGGACAAAACATTAATCTGTTGTCTTTGTTTATTAAATTACAAGGAAGGTAGAAAGTGTTCTTGAAGTAGCAACAGTCTACTTTCATGGTTTGATATCTTCCTGTGCTATGGAGTAAGCTATGCTAACATTGAACGGTAAGCATGATTGAAAGTGTGTGACCCAATCAGAGCTTTAAGCATGAAAAGGCAAGTATTTTAATGCGTAATCTGACCAATCAATTAGAAGCATGGACGCCAATATTTCATTAAACTCATTTTCATTGGCTTGAAATCTTAATTTCTGCTGCTGTATTGAGACAGTTTGAGGAAAACAGGCACTGGATTAATCTGGAGGGTTTCATTGAATGCCCTTAAACCATTAAAATGGCTTTTGACTGAATTCGATATCTCTTGTCTTTCTATTCATTAGGCAAAGAAGAATTAAATCACTGGGGGAACAGCATATAGTTATCAATCCACACTCAGTAACCCCCCCACCCCATCCCCAAAATATCATTTTCTAAGTATGAATATCTTTTCTGGTTCATATTTCTGTGATGATCCCTGCACAATGGGTGGCATTCATGCACATCGATTACAGACGACACGCGACACCGCTCCTCATTTTAATCCATGGAAGGGACGTAGAGAATTGTTTATTAACCGGGGAAAGCACAAAACGATGAAAGGCTAGCTCACAACAAAGTAGTCGCTTGTAAATTCAACCAGGCAAAAGTCATTTTAAAAAGCAGTCCTGATGGTCACTGCCAAACTCACTGCAACCTCTCCAGAGTTTGACTATTTGTTTTATTTTATTTTTTTAACCACTACTTGGAAATGTATCATTATTCAGCATGATGAGGTAAAGTGGAGAAAAACTTATCATGCTCAAACACATTAATATATACAGTATTTGTATCCATATTTGTATCCACACACATACAGTGTATATGTAGTTTGAGGACAAGCATGAACCTTCGTCATCTGCCAACAAACACTTGATATAATTTTTGTCGGAACATGTTTGTACTCATATATGACAGGGATGTATTTAATGGCAGGAGGTGTACCAAACCCTGTGCTACATTGTAGATAAGTGTGAATAAAAGTGTTGTATTGCTAAGCAATTGAGCCCAGCTAAAAATAGATGTAAATCTATTGTGACCTGCCATCATTGCAAACATTTACACAGTGGCATTTCTAACGTAGCTGAGACGCAAGGAAAACGCTGTTCCGTAGCCAGCATCTCTATTGTAAATACAGTGATATCCTGGATCTACGTGTCCAACCAAAGCCTTCTTTATTTTGGTTCCAAGCAAGTGCTCATGTCATTTCTGAGACTAAAGGCAAACAGAAATATTTATTATTTAAACATGGCAATGCATCCATTTCTTGCCGTGAACGTGTTCCAGTAATCTGTGGTGTGCTAAAGTAGAGCTCTGGAAATGCCACCCGTGATTCAGATGGAATCGGATAATTCATCTGGTTTAATAATGTAAATCAGCCTGTATTTTATAGCTCTTTGGATTCAAGACTTCTCTTCATATGGTGTAAATCCTTCCCGCCTATCCCTCTCCATAAACCAATTATACAGACCCCCTCTTTTCTCATTCTGAGAAGAAAGTCTAAAGAATGTTTCAAGTATCCCTTAAGGCAAGGGTTGGAAATTCAGGTTCTGCAGAACTGGGATCCGACAGGCTGAAGACATACAGTATCATTTACTGCCTTTCTACTACAAACCGATTTAGTCTACCAGTGACAGGTGAGAGATGACCTCTCACACAAAGGCTGACTTCAATTAAGCAATTAAGGGCCGAACCCAAACAAAACCACCTGGTTATGTTAGGATTCTGCCATCCGGTTCCCGGAGAGCTGCATGGTCTACTGATTTTTTAGGGGTTTTCAGCTTTATTGGACAGCAGAGTGTAGAGAGACAGGAAGAATGGTGAGCGAGAGAGAGGGAGAGACATGTGACAAAGGTCGTGCGGCCGGATTTGAACCGCAGACTTTGCGGCTTGCAGTGAGCATGTGGACGGTGTTCTTACAGGCTACGCCACCGAGACACCCCGGAGTTTAATTTTCACCTGAAAATCAGCAACACATTCAGCCTCCTGAAACCAGGTGAGGCAACTTAAGTGTAATGGAGGGCTTTCGTTGATCCTGTAAACGCTCAGTAAGACCCTGCCGCCCTCCAGGACCAGGGGTCCTTCGTCTGGACCAGGGGTACGTAGACCTTCGTCTGGACCAGGGGTACGTAGACCTTCGTCTGGACCAGGGGTACATAGACCTTCGTCTGGACCAGGGGTACGTAGACCTTCGTCTGGACCAGGGGTACGTAGACCTTCGTCTGGACCAGGGGTACATAGACCTTCGTCTGGACCAGGGGTACGTAGACCGTCGTCTGGACCAGGGGTACATAGACCTTCGTCTGGACCAGGGGTACGTAGACCTTCGTCTGGACCAGGGGTACATAGACCTTCGTCTGGACCAGGGGTACGTAGACCGTCGTCTGGACCAGGGGTACATAGACCTTCGTCTGGACCAGGGGTACGTAGACCTTCGTCTGGACCAGGGGTACGTAGACCTTTGTCTGGACCAGGGGTACATAGACCTTTGTCTGGACCAGGGGTACGCAGACCGTCGTCTAGACCAGGGGTACGTAGACCTTTGTGTGGACCAGGGGTACGTAGACCTTCGTCTGGACCAGGGGTGTTCCAACCAAATTATTCAGGTGTACTTTTCTAAACTGTAAATAACGATACTAATTCACTCCTGTATTGCACCACAGCAAAAACATCATCACCATGGACACACGTGCGGTCCGCCACTGTAGCCGATAACTTTGTGATGGGCATCAGATTGAATATATGAGCAAGCTCATTAAATCATTTAAGAATAGAGGTTGGTAGGATATCCCGAAACAGATTAGCCCTGAGAAGCCGTGGTACGTGACAACGAGCAAAGTTAAAAACATGGATCTGACTATCTGTCTAGAGCAGGGGTCCTCAATCTTATCCAGAAAGGGCCAGTGTTGGTGCAGGTTTTTGTTCCAACAAGGCAGTTACAAACCTGATTCTACTAATCAAGATCTTTAGCAAAGACTCTAGAGGTTGATTAGTAGATTCAGGTGTGTAACTGCTTGTAACCCACACCGGCTCTTTCTGGATAAGATTGAGGATCCACACCGGCTCTTTCTGAATAAGATTGAGGATCCACACCAGCCCTTTCTCGATAAGATTGAGGACCCACACCGGCCCTTTCTGGATAAGATTGAGGACCCACACCGGCCCTTTCTGGATAAGATTGAGGACCCACACCGGCCCTTTCTGGATAGGATTGTGGACCCACACCGGCCCTTTCTGGATAAGACTGAGGACAACCTGGTCTAAAGAATCTGTGGCAGAAATAAGAAAAGAACACCAAAGCTGATTTGCCCACACAGCAGCCGTGTTACCGAACTGCAAGCAAAAAAACGTCTTCCTCAAATGCGTTAAAATCCAAGACAGAAAAAAAAAATAATAATCCTGGCCTATTGGTACGGCATCCTGGTGTTGCTTCTCTTGACTTTTTATTTCTCTTCCTCAACCAGAAATGCAAGCACCAGTCTTTATTCAGCGCTGTTTTTTATTGTCTTTCAGTCACAAGTTCAGCGGTTTGTTAAGAGTCGCTGGTGCATGCATGTAGAACAGAGAGAAATTGGGCATGTGCTCCATAACTAATTTGCATTACATTTTGTAACTGGATCTAATTACCAAAATATAATTTGATGGGTACAGCCGTGATGCCCCCTGTGCACCTGACAGTAGTGACATTGTGTTTATTGTCTGGGAGTAGGCACTGGGACTAGGCTCTGGGAGTAGGCTCTGGGAGTAGGCACTGGGAGTAGGCTCTGGGAGTAGGCACTGGGAGTAGGCACTGGGAGTAGGCACTGGGAGTAGGCACTGGGAGTAGGCACTGGGAGTAGGCACTGGGTGTAGGCACTGGGAGTAGGCACTGGGAGTAGGCTCTGGGAGTAGGCTCTGGAGTAGGCACTGGGAGTAGGCTCTGGGAGTAGGCACTGGGAGTAGGCACTGGGAGTAGGCACTGGGAGTAGGCACTGGGAGTAGGCTCTGGGACTAGGCTCTGGGAGTAGGCACTGGGAGTAGGCTCTGGGAGTAGGCACTGGGAGTAGGCACTGGGAGTAGGCACTGGGAGTAGGCTCTGGGAGTAGGCACTGGGAGTAGGCACTGGGAGTAGGCACTGGGAGTAGGCACTGGGTGTAGGCACTGGGAGTAGGCACTGGGAGTAGGCTCTGGGAGTAGGCTCTGGGAGTAGGCACTGGGAGTAGGCTCTGGGAGTAGGCTCTGGGAGTAGGCACTGGGAGTAGGCGCTGGGAGTAGGCACTGGGAGTAGGCACTGGGAGTAGGCACTGGGAGTAGGCACTGGGTGTAGGCACTGGGTGTAGGCACTGGGAGTAGGCTCTGGGAGTAGGCTCTGGGAGTAGGCACTGGGAGTAGGCGCTGGGAGTAGGCTCTGGGAGTAGGCTCTGGGAGTAGGCTCTGGGAGTAGGCACTGGGAGTAGGCACTGGGAGTAGGCACTGGGAGTAGGCTCTGGGAGTAGGCACTGGGAGTAGGCACTGGGAGTAGGCTCTGGGAGTAGGCTCTGGGAGTAGGCTCTGGGAGTAGGCTCTGGGAGTAGGCACTGGGAGTAGGCACTGGGAGTAGGCACTGGGAGTAGGCACTGGGAGTAGGCACTGGGAGTAGGCACTGGGAGTAGGCACTGGGAGTAGGCTCTGGGTGTAGGCACTGGGAGTAGGCTCTGGGAGTAGGCTCTGGGAGTAGGCACTGGGAGTAGGCGCTGGGAGTAGGCTCTGGGAGTAGGCTCTGGGAGTAGGCACTGGGAGTAGGCACTGGGAGTAGGCACTGGGAGTAGGCTCTGGGAGTAGGCACTGGGAGTAGGCACTGGGAGTAGGCACTGGGAGTAGGCTCTGGGTGTAGGCACTGGGAGTAGGCTCTGGGAATAGGCTCTGGGAGTAGGCTCTGGGAGTAGGCACTGGGAGTAGGCACTGGGAGTAGGCACTGGGTGTAGGCTCTGGGAGTAGGCACTGGGAGTAGGCACTGGGTGTAGGCTCTGGGAGTAGGCTCTGGGAGTAGGCTCTGGGAGTAGGCACTGGGAGTAGGCACTGGGAGTAGGCACTGGGAGTAGGCTCTGGGAGTAGGCACTGGGAGTAGGCACTGGGAGTAGGCACTGGGAGTAGGCTCTGGGTGTAGGCACTGGGAGTAGGCACTGGGAGTAGGCTCTGGGAGTAGGCACTGGGTGTAGGCACTGGGAGTAGGCTCTGGGAGTAGGCTCTGGGAGTAGGCACTGGGAGTAGGCGCTGGGAGTAGGCTCTGGGAGTAGGCTCTGGGAGTAGGCTCTGGGAGTAGGCACTGGGAGTAGGCACTGGGAGTAGGCACTGGGAGTAGGCTCTGGGAGTAGGCACTGGGAGTAGGCACTGGGAGTAGGCACTGGGAGTAGGCTCTGGGTGTAGGCACTGGGAGTAGGCTCTGGGAATAGGCTCTGGGAGTAGGCTCTGGGAGTAGGCACTGGGAGTAGGCACTGGGAGTAGGCACTGGGTGTAGGCTCTGGGAGTAGGCACTGGGAGTAGGCACTGGGTGTAGGCTCTGGGAGTAGGCTCTGGGAGTAGGCTCTGGGAGTAGGCACTGGGAGTAGGCACTGGGAGTAGGCTCTGGGAGTAGGCACTGGGAGTAGGCACTGGGAGTAGGCACTGGGAGTAGGCTCTGGGTGTAGGCACTGGGAGTAGGCTCTGGGAATAGGCTCTGGGAGTAGGCTCTGGGAGTAGGCACTGGGAGTAGGCACTGGGAGTAGGCACTGGGTGTAGGCTCTGGGAGTAGGCACTGGGAGTAGGCGCTGGGAGTAGGCTCTGGGAGTAGGCTCTGGGAGTAGGCTCTGGGAGTAGGCACTGGGAGTAGGCACTGGGAGTAGGCACTGGGAGTAGGCTCTGGGAGTAGGCACTGGGAGTAGGCACTGGGAGTAGGCACTGGGAGTAGGCTCTGGGTGTAGGCACTGGGAGTAGGCTCTGGGAATAGGCTCTGGGAGTAGGCTCTGGGAGTAGGCACTGGGAGTAGGCACTGGGAGTAGGCACTGGGTGTAGGCTCTGGGAGTAGGCGCTGGGTGTAGGCACTGGGTGTAGGCACTGGGAGTAGGCTCTGGGTGTAGGCACTGGGAGTAGGCACTGGGAGTAGGCACTGGGTGTAGGCTCTGGGAGTAGGCACTGGGTGTAGGCACTGGGTGTAGGCACTGGGAGTAGGCTCTGGGAGTAGGCACTGGGAGTAGGCTCTGGGACTAGGCTCTGGGAGTAGGCACTGGGAGTAGGCTCTGGGAATAGGCACTGGGTGTAGGCACTGGGTGTAGGCACTGGGTGTAGGCACTGGGAGTAGGCACTGGGTGTAGGCACTGGGAGTAGGCACTGGGAGTAGGCTCTGGGAGTAGGCACTGGGCATAGGCTCTGGGAGTAGGCACTGGGAGTAGGCACTGGGAGTAGGCTCTGGGAGTAGGCTCTGGGTGTAGGCACTGGGAGTAGGCACTGGGAGTAGGCTCTGGGAGTAGGCTCTGGGAGTAGGCTCTGGGTGTAGGCACTGGGAGTAGGCTCTGGGAGTAGGCACTGGGAGTAGGCTCTGGGAGTAGCTGAAAGCATTTTGTCTTTTGTTGCGTACTATGAGCAAAGGAGGCCCTTGAGTGACAATATATGTCTGTATATACAGTGCCCTCCACTATTATTGGCACCCCTGGTAAAGATGAGTAAAAAGGGTAATAAAAATTTTTTCTGTGACCCAACAACATCAAAAGACTCTTGATATCTTATTTTCTGTTACTCTTACAAGCGATACTATAACGTCCCTGCATTTGAATGGATCTCTATGGGAATTGGGGGGTGGGACTAGATTTAGCTGTAAATTATTCTGGAACAGTATGGAATACATGATTGGTAAAATGGCTGTAAGTCATCAAGGGTCTGAGGTATCAAACGAGCCTCAAACCATCACTCTGCTGCCAGATATGCAGTAGATATGGATGGATCACTTTAAGGGTTGTTTCTCCTGACAAATTTTCCTATTGAACTCTATGGAAAAATAAGTCAGGAGAAGAAACCCTTCAAGTTATCCATCCATATCTACTGTATTTCTGGCAGCAGAGTGATGATTTAAGGCTTGTTTGATATGTCAGACCCTTGATGAATTAGAGCCATTTAGCCAACCATGTGTTTCCATACTGTTCCAGTGTAATTTACAGGGGTGCCAATAATAGTGGAGGGCACTGTATCTGTGCAGAAGGCCTGGATTAAAATGACAATTTGCTGGGGAGAAAAGAGAGAAAGATGAAAGTAAAATAAGAAAAAAGGAAAAAGGATTTCAAGTGTAGTGTACTGAAATAAAATGGAGGATTAAAAGTGACCAGTTTAAAAAAAAAGTTTTGAACCATTGCATTGTCCTCAAACGCCATCATATTTCAGATGATACATTGCATCTCCATGCCAAAAAGAATGTGTTGGTTCTTATGCTGTGGTCTGCAGTCTGACCTGGTGAGCAACTTGACAGAAAGCTGAAAGGATAATTGTCGCTGTGGCTGACGCTTTTGTGAAAACTAGTGAACTGTACATTCTGGCCTCTGGTGAGGGAGAGGGAGAGGGAGAGGGAGAGGGAGAGGGAGAGGGAGAGGGAGAGGGAGGGAGAGGGAGAGGGAGAGGGAGAGGGAGAGGGAGAGGGAGAGAGAGAGAGAGATTTTTTTAATTTTTAAAAATACATTTATTTCAATAAATAATTAACATTACCCTCTCACACTATACAAAAAAAAAACAACAACAACCTAAAACACTCTCAGCTATTTGCTTGTACATAGAATCAAACTATAAACACAGGTGAAAAATACAGTTCATCATCAACAATAGAGCAAATAATGTCCCCATAGCACCACTTTGATCTATATGACTCCAAATCTGCCATCATATTGTAAAAAGCAAACTCCAGCCTCAATCTAGACCTGACATTGCACAGCCACACTGATGTAGCATCCTGACCTATTCTGTCTCCTATTTTGTTTTTCCTGCTGACATAGAGAGAGAGAGAGAGAGAGAGAGAGAGGGAAAGAGACAGAGAGGGAAAGAGAGAGGGAGAGAGAGGGAGAGGGAAAGAGAGAGGGAGAGAGAGAGAGAGAGAGGGAAAGAGAGAGGGAGAGAGAGAGAGAGAGAGGGAAAGAGAGAGGGAGAGAGAGAGAGAGGGAAAGAGAGGACCGTTTAAGTGTGGTCACATTCCTTCGTTGCTCTCGGAGGCCACAAAGTGGCCACAATTAGTTTTCTGGTCCACATATTTAAGTGTGTGTAATCTTCTTCATTGTCCTCGGCCTTTCCACAGAATCGTCTGAGGGTTTCCATGGTAAGAGTCCAGAAGCAACAGTCCACCGTCAGCTCTGTGGCACGCCTAAAAAACCTTTTCTTTTTTTTTCTCGGTGCACTGGTGTACCGTTCCAAGAATTCTCTAAAGAGCCAGGATTTTGCGGGGAGAACCCATCTCGAAGTCTGAGGTTAAGAAAGCTGCAAACTTTTTATTTCCCACTATTTGGGTTTGGGGTTTACCTCGTGAGAAGCAATTGTGCACGTCCACAGCTGCATATGAACTGTGAACGGCTTTTGTATTATTTATGTAGCACCATCATTACACACAATTTTTTTCTACAACTGATTTTTGAACATTTAATTCAGGGGCGTATAACTCAAGTCCTGGAGGGTTATCCCATGTGAATTAGAGCAGTTATTCCATGTGAATTAGAGCAGTTATCCCATGTGAATTAGAGCAGTTATCCCATGTGAATTAGAGCAGTTATTCCATCTAAATTAGAGCAGTTATCCCATGTGAATTAGAGCAGTTATCCCATGTGAATTAGAGCAGTTATTCCATGTGAATTAGAGCAGTTATCCCATGTGAATTAGAGCAGTTATCCCATGTGAATTAGAGCAGTTATTCCATCTAAATTAGAGCAGTTATCCCATGTGAATTAGAGCAGTTATTCCATCCAAATTAGAGCAGTTATCCTATGTGAATTAGAGCAGTTATTCCATCCAAATTAGAGCAGTTATCCCATCCAAATTAGAGCAGTTATCCCATGTGAATTAGAGCAGTTATCCCATCCAAATTAGAGCAGTTATCCTATGTGAATTAGAGCAGTTATCCAATCCAAATTAGAGCAGTTATCCTATGTGAATTAGAGCAGTTATCCCATCCAAATTAGAGCAGTTATCCTATATAAATTAGGTGTTGTTACCATCACACATCAGGGGCTTGAAGGCTCCTGGGACCTAATAAATCTGCAGATTTATTTAATTATCTACATTTTTTTATCTCAAATTATTATTTTATTTTTTTATTTTAAACACCAAACTATCAGGCCTGAACAAAGAGTGGGTTAGCTGGCTATTGAGTTTGGGAGGCTGGGAGCCATAATGAAAGGTATTTTGAAATACTTGGAAAACTGAGGCACACAGATGTATATAACTAAGTCCATAGAGGCTGGACCAGTCTAAGATGCACAATGACCTCTCCACACACAACAGAGAGCGGACGGCCAAGCCTTGATGGGACTATGACAGATCGCACCCCCTCCGCTGCAAAAGGAGGGCCCGGGTGCCCCCCACCCCCCCCCCAATAAAATGCACAAAACTGGGCTACTGTAGCGTGAGGAACAAGATCAGTGTTGACAGGTCAGTCTATGCATTGCCTGTATGAGCTCTGATTAAAAAAGAAACAGCCTCAGGCACGGTTCAAGTCCCTCCTGAAGAGAAGGCCACAGATACAGAGGTCTCCCGTCGGGAAAGACATTTACATTTCCCAAACACTTCTCATATGGAGCTGGTTATTGCTGCCGTCACCTCTTTTTGAAAGGTAGATCAAAAGAGAAAAGAAGATTACAGCATAATAAACATGACATATGGACCCAGTCCTTGCTCATATCTGAAGAGGCATCGCTGGAGCTCGATTGGTCGGCTGAATGAAGGACGGATTGGTTGATTGGTTGTTTAGTTAATTGAGGCGCTATGAATCTCTCAATGTTGTGAAACACTTTGAGACAAGCACCCCAGTGTAGGGGTGAAAGGGGAGAAATGTTATCCCGAAAACCGGCTGAGGAGAGCATAGTTGTTCCAGCCTCACACCCTCATTCAGTCTAAACACTAAATTCCGTTGCAAATTAAGCACTGATGTTACATTTAAAAGGTCAATCTTGTTACATTCTGAACATAGTGCCTGTTTATGACCTTTCCAAAGTATAGGAAATGGTGTCTTAAACAATCTGTAGGCTGTTGCTTTAGTGGATAATCTTTCCTCTCAATAGAAAATGTAACAAACTAAAGTTCACCTTTGTCAGACTCCAGTTAATTGACGTAAAATTCAGATGTTAAGTTAAAAAAGGTTGCCCTGTTAAACACGAGATTTCTGTAAAATTGAATTTCAATGAACTTGTGTACTCCCTGTAGAACAAGCCCGTTGTTTTGCATGGCAGTCATATGCTAGCATGGGATCAACAGCAAATTGGCCTGTCAAGCTAAACTGGGAGTTATAAAATGCATAAAACTGCATTTTAAACTCCATTTAACAAGGCTTGTGGAAAAGACCAATGTTGCACAGATGACACTGGAGTTATGTTATTGAGTCTGAAATGTCACAGATTTTTATGGCACGTGATTAGGTATGAAAATCAATATCCATACAGAGAACGGTCCCACCACAGCGCATGAAGATTCCTCTGCCCCCCCCCCCCCCCCCCAGCGCATGAAGATTCCTCTGCCCCCGCCCCCCCCAGCACATGAAGATTCCTCTGCCCCCGCCCCCCCCAGCACATGAAGATTCCTCTGCCCCCCCCCTGCCCCCCCCCCCCCCCCCCAGCGCATGAAGATTCCTCTGCCCCCGCCCCCCCCGAGAACATGAAGATTCCGCTGCCCTCCCTCCGACGCGAGCTGTGAGATGTCCCTGTGTGACTCGCTGGTGGTGAGACGAGTGTGTAATCGCACAAGGCATGTGATAAGCAGGATTATCGCGTAAAACACACCAGGGGTATTCAGCATTAACAGGGTCAAAAGCGACACGGCCAATTCAACACTGTGTTCCAGGAGCCGTCCCACGACT
The DNA here is from genome assembly GCA_029718625.1 of Synaphobranchus kaupii. Classification (NCBI taxonomy): domain Eukaryota; kingdom Metazoa; phylum Chordata; class Actinopteri; order Anguilliformes; family Synaphobranchidae; genus Synaphobranchus; species Synaphobranchus kaupii. The sequence continues at coordinate 114,863,225 of CM056380.1, forward strand.
AAGTCCGGGTCTTTAACTCTCAAATAGTGATTCAGGGGAAGGATTAAGAACTGTCTGACAGAGTTCGGAAAAGAGTGATAAGGAAACCGTGACAACAGACCGTGCTACAGTCGCCAAAGCTGAAATCTCCATAGCGATGTCTCACCCTTAGAAATCAAATAAATGGCATTTCTTAAAGGAAACACTAAATGTGTTGTACATTTTACTATATCAAAACAGGCCACCAGGAAAAAAATATCTGGGTTATGATGTTCTTTTTCCCAGAAACCTATGAGACATATGCAGCCTACTGAGGATGTAATGAACTTTTGAACGTGTTTTAAGGAACTTCTTTTGTTTATAAAAGGGTTGAAATTCTCAACACATATGAAAATACAGTGTGCCCAACTTGCAAATTCAATTTCTCTGACTCATAAGTTCTCACATCACATAAGTTATGAATATGCCATTGGTGGACCTGGCGAAAAACGGCCCCAGTCTTGTTTCCATGTAAGTGAATAATCTGTAGTGCAGATTATATAGCTATTAATTGCCTTAATGTGCATTTTAGTATTACATATTTCTATTTTTCATATTTTCCAAAATCTTGCATATTAAAATTGTACATATAACAATTGTGGACTCCAAAATGTAAGACTTCTTTTCCACTATTTTTTCTGAGAATAGCTCAAAGGAAAATAAAACAAAATGCTTGCTCAGACAGGGTCGTTTCAAGTGACTACTTAAAAAAAAAATTTAACCACACACTTCCTAAAACAATCCCTGTGAAAATAATATAATGTTGTGTTTTTTTATTTATTATTCTGCAGAAACTGGGCATATGACACATGAGAAATGTACATAACCCCCCTAGACGTGGATAAACATTCCACATGAAAAATCAGCACGTCATAAATCGCTGAGCTCAAAGGAGGGAACAGCTAAGAAAAAACAGCCAATGGCTCGCAGCGGTGCAACTGCTGAAAAACAGCCAATGGCGCGCTGCGGTGCAACTGTTCTGTTGGCATGACTACAGTCAGCTCACCCAGGGAAAATATTCCATGTTAACTTTTTCAAGCAGTTACACTAACCCTAAAAGACGGGGCGGAAAAACAAATGGTGCATTAGAAAGGTTTAGAACGCATTGACGGTTTTAAGCAAAGTTTTAAAAAGCAGACTAGCCTGAAAGACTGTACCACGAGAATGGAGGAACTCATTCAACAGCTTTTGAGAAACACCGTGATGTAATCATGGCAGTTATCCAGGTACAGAGCAGTGGTGTGAGACATTCGGTTTAGTTTTTTAGATTATTGTATTTTATTGTATTTTAAACCGAGTGGCGTAAAACATTTCAAATGGGGACACTCCAGCCTCAGTGTTCATAGATATTTTAATAAAACCACAAAATTGGAGCTTGTATGTCAAATTTGTGCACTGTAGCCTACTAAAATTTCTCTGGCGATTTGTAATCTCCATCTCAAACTCTCCTATCGTGATTGCTAGATGAGCAACCAGTGCCACAGAACTGTGTTTAGACTCACAGAGCCTGCTTCTGGAAGAAACTCTTTCATATCAAACAGTGGCAAGCTGGCCGCAGGCCACAGCTGTCAGAGTGCAGTGGATGGATATCACCTTGAGGAATGGGGTGACTATGGTTAAAATATCCCACCACAACCACCGTTCTGCACTTTCACTTATAACTCCAGAGCAAGGTCTGGGTGTGTCTGTCCGTCTGCGTGTGTGTGTGTGTGTGTGTGTGTGTGTGTGTGTGTGTGTGTGTGTGTGTGTGTGTGTGTGTGTGTGTGTGGTGTGTGTGCGCGTGTCTGCTTGCAGTGTGTGTGTGTGTGTGTGTGCGTGTCTGCTTGCAGTGTGTGTGGGTGTGTGTCTGTCCGTCTGCGTGTGTGTGTGCGTGCGTGTCTGCTCGCAGTGTGTGTGTCTGTCCGTCTGCGTGTGTGTGCGCGTCTGCTCGCAGTGAGTGTGTGTGTGCGTGTCTGCTAGACAATGTGTGTGTGTGCGTGTCTGCTCGCAGTGTGTCTGTGTCTGCTTGCAGTGTGTGTGTGTCTGTGTTTGCTCACAGTGTGTGTGTGTGTGTGTCTCTGCTCGCAGTGTGTGCATGCGACTTCAGGAAAAGACAGGAAACAGATGCAATATTCTCCCAGTCCACAGGAGCCGTACACTAGCACTTTCATTTATAACTCCAGAGCAGAGCAGGTCAGGGTGTGTGTGTGTGTGTGTGCGCACCATTCTGAGCAGACATACACTAGCACTTTCACTTATAACTCCAGAGCAGGTCAAGTAGCCTAGTGGTTATTTATAATGGCCAGGTGCGTTGCCAATGTGCGGATAACTCAACGACATCATGTTATTCAGTAAAGTCTCACACAGTGCGATTCATTAAATTCTCACACCCAAGATTCAGTAAAGGCTCTGACAGTATGACTCAGTAAGTATTCTCAGGATGATTCAGTACGTACTCTCACGGAGTGATTCAGTAAAGGCTCTGACAGGATGACTCAGTAAGTATTCTCAGGATGATTCAGTATGTACTCTCACGGTGTGATTCAGTAAAGGCTCTGACAGGATGACTCAGTAAGTATTCTCAGGATGATTCAGTATGTACTCTCACGGTGTGATTCAGTAAAGGCTCTGACAGGATGACTCAGTAAGTATTCTCAGGATGATTCAGTATGTACTCTCACGGTGTGATTCAGTAAAGGCTCTGACAGGATGACTCAGTAAGTATTCTCAGGATGATTCAGTATGTACTCTCATGGTGTGATTCAGTAAAGACTTACACTGTAAAGATTCTCAGTGAGATTCAATAAACTCTCACAGCGTAACTCTGAAAAAACATTAGTAAAACTTCTCACAGTGTAATTCAGTAAAGACCTACAGTTTGATTCAGTAAATACTCTCACAGAGGGAATCAGTACTCCCACAATGTGATTCAGTAAAGACCCTCACACTGAGATTCACTGTGATTCAATGAAGACCCTTGATCCACTGGCTCCTGGCTGGCTCCCTGACTATTGGGGATGTCAAACATGCCCCAAGAACCACTGATCCAGACTAATCTCTGGCCACTGGGCTGTACGGGCTTTTAATTTGTAGGCACAAAGTCCTTTAGTGTAAGGCTAATGTGGTTAATAACTCAAAAGATAATAATGGAAGCACCAGCCTTCTTATTCCATTTATTTTGAGAAACGTGATCCAGCAGGTGCATTTAATCACTTAATTTAGGCATAATTACTTAATTGACCCCGCTGGAGAAAAAGGCTTAAATAATTCAGGGCTGTTTGGCTGCTGGAGCTGCAGCAACAGCACAACGGACTGGAGGCGCGAGGCTAGCAACAGCAGAACGGACTGGAGGCGCGAGGCTAGCAACAGCACAACGGACTGGAGGCGCGAGGCTAGCAACAGCACAACGGACTGGAGGCGCAAGGCTAACAAACCACGGTCCGTTTGGCATCGCAGGACAGACCCCAATCAGCGGCCATACTCCAGCCTGACAGATTGAGGGGACTCGACCCCAGTCCGAAACAAGGCAGTAAAAAAAGATAAAAAGAGGAAAAAAACCTGAACTCTTTCAAAGCTACAGACACGAGTCATGTAGGGCTTGGCTTGATTTTTTATTGACATAAATAATATGTCAATAAAACATAATAGCCTTTGCATCAATTCAAGCTAGCCTCTGTGCGCTCTGTCCTTCGTTCTGAGGAAGACATTTAAGAAAGTGCTGAAGGTTTGTCTCTTTATGTAACAAATCACATCTGCTTACGACTGTCGAAATCATAACGTGGTAAAAGAGAGAGAGAAAAATCTGACATACTAGAGGCAATATTAAAGACAGTGTGCTTTGCAGTTAGACTGAATGGTTACCAAAGAGTCTCCTTTCGATCCGCGAAGGAAAGGTCATTGTTGGTTTCCTAAACCTGTGCCCACATGTACGAAAATGCTTCACTTTAGTGGGTGAATTTTATACATTTAGAAATTCATTACACCTATAAAAAGTGTTTAGAAATATATTTTCAATAAATAAATAAGACAGTGTTACTTTGCGTCGTTTTGTGGCTGGAAAAAAAACTAGGCCTGTGACATGCATCCAACAACGTAATCAAGCAAACGTTTAATTGAGCCATATATGTCCTTCGTTTTAACATTTATTTTTCTGAAATGCATAGGTCTGCTTCTCAAACAAGAACATAGAGGCGTACTGTTTATTCTGTTCCGTAATAAATCTGGCGACCACATCCCTCGGTGTTATAAATGCTTCAATATGTGCACTGTTTTTGAACAACACGGTGAGAGCGGTATTCGCAGGGGAGGAGGGCCTTTAGATTGCGCCTGCATTGAATTCCATTGACATCCTAACTTTCAAATACTGATTCAAAAACACTGGGGCACGCTGCCTGAAATAGGTTATTCTGATCACATCTGACGCGATATGAATTCAATGAACGTGAAGATGAGACTGTAGCCCTACGGCCGAAAGATCGGAACATGTTATAGGCTAGGCTACTTGGTTGGCGTTCCGGTGCTTGTATGTGTTTTGGTCAACCCGCAAAAAGGACGCGCTAAGTTTCGGACCATTCATGGAACATTTCAACATTCTTTAAAGGGCATTATAATTCTGCCAATACCGAATAATAAATGCTCTGTACGATATGTGAAACTTCGCTTGCAATCTTTGCGAAATGTTAAGTTATTTGTTCAGCGCGTGGGCTATTGTTTAGTTGGAGTTAGGCCTATTTACGGCATATAAATGAGACCTTGGATACAGTTTACAAAACGCCACAGAGTGCGTTCATATGTGGCACTGTGGCATGGAGCTAGTCTACTAAAATCTACAATTTAAATTTTCATAAATGAAATAAAGACAGTGCACCTTACTTATTTTATTCCGGGCAAGTAACCTAATAGGCTACAATTTACCAGGTGTCAGACCGAAAAGTGCATCTTCATTAATGGCAGTAGGCTAAACTATACGGCTAAAAGTCATGAATCATTAATTAAATACAGAATCATGGATTTATTAACCAAATATTTTTTCCTGTTTGGAATAATTACAAGGCCATAAGATCTTGTGTTTAATGTCACTCCGCTTAAAACTGAAGAGAATAGCACTTTCTATAGGCTAAACTAAGGATTTTCCCTTGCCATGGTCGGCTTGGTTTTGTAGGAGTTTTAGGCCGGTGTATAGCTACTGGGAGTGGGAAGCTTATTGGGACACATAACGTGCTGCATAAATAAATGCGCTATAAAATAATTTGATTTAATTTCAGATAATAAACTTATTCAGTGGTATACGGAGGAAGAAGTAGTTTAACATAATGACGTAGCTGCATGGTCATCTGTTTAACTTTTAACATAGGCTACACTCTTTGTATTATTACAAAGTACGAGATTAAAATCATGTATTAATGACTTGTTATAGTCTACAATTGTCCTTGATATATATTTTAGTCTTCCTTATGTTTTGCTTATTCATAGCCAAAAGGCCTGGTGTTATAGTGATGTGGCCATTTTAAATCTGCTTAGGTATATAAACGTTTAGCCTTTAGCTTATCTATATATTGTCAATTTAAAGTACTAATTTATATTTAAAGATACGCCTTTGAAACTTTTGAGTGAGGTGCAATAAAATATCAAAGCGGCGTTGATGTTTTTAAAGTTAGTGTATTTTAAGCATAATCTTTAAAAAGATATTGAGTTAAAGAATGATGATTAAGTTATCGTTAGCCTGGTTAATTATTTTAACAGTTGCATTAACTAACATGTCATATGTAGGCCTACTGGGTATGACTTACAACACTAAGTGACTTTACGAGACTCAACACTGAAAACGCGGGTTGTGTGTGTGTGTGTGTGTGTGTGTGTGTGTGTGTGTGTGTGTGTGTGTGTGTGTGTGTGTGTGTGTGTGTGTGTGTGTGTGTGTGTGTGGTGTGGTGTGTGTGTGTGGAACTCATTATAGCACTGGGATATAAACTCAAAACTTTTAGAAAACGTTTTCGTTTTGTGTTCTTTTTCTTTCCTATGGAATATCAGTTTAACGGAGGATAAAATTTTATAGTTTAATAAAAACTTGGTAATTAAGAGCACGATCATTTAAATATTTATGAAAATGTTAGTGAGGAAATAAGTATTTTTGTGTTCCTCTTTAACCCGGTTAATGTATTAAAACTATTAAGGTAACTTTCTTATTGTTCCACTTGCAAGATAATTAACAGCAAAATTACACTTTTAGAAATGATCATGAATGTAAAATTCCTAATTAAACTGCGTCAGATATATTCACATTATATAGCCTACGTAGGCGTATTATAGCCTATAGGCTAGCCTATTTTAATTTGTACACATTTTAAAATGGATCTATCATGGGTGACGAACAAATTAAATTAAATTGCTTTTCATCCGATTATAAGCCCGTATGTTACTCACGAAAGTTAGCCCATAGCCTATACATTCATCATGACACTAAATAGTTTTTAATATAACATAGCCAATAACCTCTAAACAGTTTTAAAGAAAACAGATTAGTTTTATCTACAGTTAATTCCCTGTAAATCCTGTCAAATCTACTCAGTAAAAACATTGCCACAACAAGAAAACATTTTATTACATTTTTCTTCTGGGACATTTATTATAACCTACATCGGAGCGCATGCCATTTGTAAGTTAAAAATCCAGAAACGCAACAGTTAACATACTTGCAGCAAGCAGGAGTCTGTGAGAACCGTCCCCCCCCTCCAGCTATGCACGAGACATTAAACTTCTCGGTGGACAATTGGTTAAGTGGAGTTAACTGTTGCCTTTTCTCCCCGAGGTAGCTTCCTTTTTGATCCCGCCGAGCCTGTGCGGCGCCTTCCAAAACATAACTTGTCTACCTTATTAAATGCTTTGACTTGCGGTGAAGGATTGCCCGTTGCTTTTCAAATGAAGCTTTTGTAGGCCTTAAAGGGCCAAGACAAGCTTTAAATTGCTGTAATGCCGCGTGACTAATAATCATTGCATCATTGCTTTATAGTGAAACTCAGTTTATGTTACAATTTTTTTTTTTTGGAAAATTACTTCAAACACCTCTAACACAACTCCAGCAGTTTCCAGTTTGTCTGTCGATTTTGATCAAATGTTATTTTATTCACTTACCTAGGCTAGCCTAGCTATATAAAATATCAACATTTCACGAAATAACCAATTTCTGTCTGGTTAACTGAATACATAGCCTAAGCGGTTTTGATATTTCTGTCAGTTTCGTGATAAATAGCTACAAATAACGGTAAAGTCTTTGAGGTTGTTAATTTTTGAATTCCGAAAATAATCACTGCATGGTTTCACCAGACGTAAAGGATAAAAAAATCAATCCCTCTACTTCCTTAGGCTACTGGTTAATTGTAGGCCTAAAATTTCCCCAGTTGCGTGAGAGGAGCCACTGAATTACAGTAGGCTATCAATAAACCTCCCATGGCAAGACGTCTATGATTAACTATAGCCTATGTCTTTCCAAATCATTCCTAAAGGTCTTTACAAAAGACTGACCAATCAAAACCGAGAGCTCGCAACGTCACGAAGCCAAGTTATCAAGCTGATTGGAAGGCGGCGAGATGAGAGGGAACTTCTGGAACTTTTATGCCCAAATGCAAAGCGCCGTCACAACACAGTGAGCATTTTGACAGAGCCCATAGCACCTCGCGGAACAGTAGCACGCCAGGACGCGGTTCAGGACTGTCAGGCTATTTATTAAAGGTGTATGGCCCCATACTCTATCATGAATCCTGACCAGCGGTCTCTCTCCCAAGAGATAAAACTACAGGAAAGAGAGGATTCTGAATAAGGAAGACGGGCAGTCAAATGTAACGACAACTCCCAAAGGATACAGAAGCAAAACGTTTAGCCTCCCTTTTAGTGTCGAATCGCTCATTTCTGACAGAACTCCATGTCGGACTCAAAGTTTTTTCCATGAATCGGAACTAGTTCCACCGAAGTCTATGCCAGAACGGACACTACTACACTCTCCGAAGACATTTAACGCGGAGAAAAACTCACTAGAGAACTTTCAAAATATACCAGACTGCAATAAAAAAGAGGGCGACGATGAAAATGATAGCGAACCGAGTTGGTTTTCAAACTTCTGCGTACTCCACCCCCTCCAAGTAAGTCCATTCTTTTTTCCTTTCCCAAAAACACACAATCGCAAATATAAAAAATAGGTACGCGCTGCGCTTATAATAGCCTATAGTAGGATACAGTTATCTCACTGTCATAGTCTACTGCTATTTTACAAGTGATTACAATGAAATGTAATACAATTAGAAGTGTTAACATTGCTGTTTTATATGTCGCTTCAAAAATGACCAGGATTCGGACAATGGGTAGGAAAGGCTACCCTTTTTTTTTACTAAATTTTTTGGCTTCTTAAAGGCACGTGCATATGTTAAACTTAATTTATTTTCAGCAAAATGTAGGCTAATATATAGGCAACAGCGTATTCTACTGTAGAAATATAGTAGCCTATTTTAGATTACGCCTATAACATTTCGTCACTTGCCTTCCTGATTTTGTTTACTTGTTCAACAAATTAGCCAAACTAAACCCAAAAGTAGGCTACAGTGATCGCTGTATTCACGTATTTATTCTTGTTGACAGGGCCTTCCAGTCCATCCTCCTGCACCCCTACGGAAGCACAAAAACAACAGAAAACCGCGAACGCCGTTCACCACTTCGCAGTTGTTGGCCTTGGAGAGGAAGTTTCGCCAGAAACAGTACCTTTCTATTGCGGAAAGAGCGGAATTCTCAAACTCTCTCAGTCTCACAGAGACTCAGGTCAAAATTTGGTTCCAGAACAGAAGGGCTAAAGCCAAGAGACTGCAAGAGGCCGAACTGGAAAAATTCAAACTCGCAACCAAGCCTCTGCTACCTGCTTTCGCGTTTCCATTCCCGCTGGGAGCGCACGTTGGCTCGCCCTCGCTCTATGGACCCTCTAATTATTTTCCAAGGCCGACCTTACCTGTTCCTGGACTTTTCAGCGGACCTGTGACCTATGGAATGTACTATTTGTCCTAAATAGGTAAATTGTGTGAATGTTTTTACAGCCTTTTGTAAAGCCGTTATGTGCGCAGCTATATAACCCAGGATATGTACAAATAATAGTCATTCTAAAAAATATATAGACCTTTCAAACCGACCTATGAAAATACCCATCTGGGACAGCCCCGTATCCGCAAGTTCATATTAACCAGCCCTGCAAACATCAGTTAATTTAGAAGTCACACAGGAATGGAGGTCCGCAGCCTTATCAGGATTTCACAGATTTAAATGCTGCTTTCACAAATAATCAGGCTGCCGCTAAAATAATAAATAAGCTACTATAACAGCAATAAAAACAAAAAAAGATGCTAAAAATGTGCCGTTTGCAGTTTGTGAAAAAAACTGCACAATGGAACGACAGAGTAGGCCTAGGATTATTTTATGAAATTCAAAAATATGAATTGATTGGCAATTAAAGTTTAAAAAGCTTGCGATGCTGTTTTGATGACTAGCCTACATGGGGCTTTACCGTTCATATGGCTCACGCGCAGCCCATGTTCGTGACGTAGGTCTACATTTAGCCTATTTTCGGGCCTTGTCCCCCTTTGAAGCAGTCCCCCTGGTTAGTCAAGGACGGCGCTAACTGAAAATATATATTTTAAAAACCGATTAAATTGAGTATATGCACAAATAAAAAAGTTGTCTTATAAGTATGTCTACTTATTTTCCTACAGATACCAAGCCTGGCTATATTGTAACGGGCTATTTTAACAACGTAGGCCTAATATTGTCTTCCAAGGCAGCATACAGTCAACGGTAGCAAACTATGTAATTAAGTATAAAATGCTGGTCATGTAAAAATCTGCACATTGCAGGACTGTGTATCAAAGTTGCAGCTTAGTTGTTTTCAGGTTATTAGTCTCAAGTGTCAGAATATTCTGACAAACCAAGTGATAGTAACTCTATTCTAAAATGGTTTTAAATTAAATTTAAAAAATATATATATATATCAATCAGCTCAAAACAAAGATTGTAAAATAATTGTAAATTCCTGTTTACAATTATTATAACGTTGCAGTAAAATAATTTGAATTTTTTTTTTTTTTTTTTTTTTTTCCAAGACCTAATTTGTATATTTCAATAATCTTTATTTTACACAATGAAGGTATATTCCTGTCAAGAAAAGAAAGGGGTGTATTTTTTTTTAAACCAGTAACGTCTTTTCTTATTTGAACATTTTTTTTTTCCAAAGTATCGTCGGCCAACTAGGCTATGCTTTGTTGCGCATGTCTGGTTATTTCTTAACCTTCGAGAACTCTATGGCTACTTGGAAAAACAGTAAACTTTATAAGTTTCCATGGTTCTTGTGTTAGTGATTTTGGCATTTTGATGAATATGAAATGAACTAGTATTTGCTGTTCAGACTGACCTCTTAATAAACAAAGCACCATCTCAAACGCAGCCCAAACGTCCGCTGTGAAAGATAGGCCTATAGCACATAGCCATGCTGGTTTTTATATTCTATGCAAAACTGACAAATATGACCGTAAATTAAAAATACAATTTACAGGGGATTTCCCGCAACCACTTGAAAGATAATAAAACGAAAATCGGAGAATATCCGGATGACTTTATAAGGTGTTTTCACATCGCTCTCCATCCATCTGTGTGTGTCATCAGATACAAAAAAGCCAGAGGGTAACCGTTTGTACAAAATATTCAATAAAAGGTCTTTAAATTACACTAAGCCCGACGGAATCTATCGCTTCTGCTGTGACGTCCGTATAATATAAAACGTAGGCTTATTTAATAATGACTTAGCCTAGTAGCCTACTCATTACGCTTTAGGCCTACAACGCTGATATTTACAAAAGAAAAGCATCAAAGTTGAGCTGTATATTACTCATTTCAATAAGAAATTAATTCTGGCTTTCGTTGCATGTTTCCTTTATTTCAGATTGATACTACAGGGAGCGTTTATCCAGGTTATGAACATATAACACTGGCTTACATCAAAACATTATGAATCACTCCTCAAGATACTATTTACATAAACTGCTGATTCACTGAGATATTGGGATGATATTCACTGAGATATTGGGATGAAAAATTGGTATAAAATAAGATTTGACTTACAAGATTACAGGTTTGAAAGCATACGTGTGCAGAACAGCCTGTTTTAGATTTTTAAGTGTTAAAGTGTTTCACTGATGTATCTGTTAAATATTTGAAAAGGCACCAAATTACATTATTAAATGATGAAGTACACCAAAAAAGTAACTGATGTGTTTGATCATAATTGTATCTTACATAAAAAATTATATATACATTGAAGTCAAACCCATTAGATAACAAATATGACAGCAAATAGGCTAACTGAGGTTAATTATACCATTTCTGGCACAAGTTCTGAATAATAGTAATAAAAGTTCTGAACCGTGAATAATCATAAATGTGTAATTGTTTGCGATAATAATTATATATACTGATGCTCAGAATAACATCACGAACTCCTGCTCGACTGTAAAGCAACGCATCTGCGCCACCCCCTGGGCGAATCGGGAACAACACCTTAACTTTAGACAGATATTAATATTAAACGGCAGGGAACGGAATGCGTCGGCGGCTTATGGGTCCATAAGTACCAGAACACGAGGCTGACGCAATGCAGTTCTGGGTGTTATACCAGGCTACAGCGCCAAATTTTGACAATGTTTTTTCTTACTTGAAAATGTCCCTATACATCTTTCACATAGCCTACATAAATGAGAAGTACACTAGCCTTAGCATGTTTAAGTTCCTTCTTTGGATCAAGTTAACGCTTGTTAATTTTATAAGATTCAACTCGTGTAGGAAAAAAACACAGTATATACATTTCCTAATGCGATTCATTAATTTATTGTTGAAAATACAATACTGGGGGACCTGAGGGACCAGCGCACTGCGGTGATGTTCATCTGCTGAAAACGTTTTGGTCTTTACTTCTTCTTTCTCCTGCCTCTAAAGCCCCGGGTCGAACCCTGACCGAAGCAAATGGTGTGGGGCACCCTGGGAACAGAAACACAAGGATCTGTCAGCCATTTTAATAGTCATGTTCATCTGTTGGTCATTTTGTAAGATCCCAGGCACCTGTGGATCATGTTAGGAGTCCCGATCACCTGTTGGTTATTTTAAAGGTCCTGGTGGGTCACTTGGATGGCCTGATGTGTCCGGCTTACATCTTTCCACAACAGGCATGTGGGGGGGGGGGGGGGGGGGGGGGGGTCCAGGTACCCCCGAGCACCTGCCCCTTTTGCCCCAAACGCCCAATGTGCCCCTTTCATTCGATTTATAAAAAAATAGTTTTTCCAGGTTTGTGTCCTTTTCTCACTTTAAGCACCTGCCCTTGAAAAGGTCTCTGCAGCCTACTCTACAGCCCTGTTCCACTATAAGTCTGGTGAAAGCACAGAACTTCAAATTAATATATCCACCTACTTATTTTTGGGATTTAACAAATCATTTTCATAATCTTATCAACGGCCCGGTCCACAATCTCACCTAGGGCACCAGAGAGGCTATAGCAGAGCCTGCCCAGGCTACCAGCCCACCGGCTACCTGCCCTCAGCTATCCCCATCTCCAGCAGTACTGTGTGGACTGTAGGGTGAAAAATAGTCACTGGGTAGCAGCTGTAGTGCCTCCAGGAAGTAAGAAATACAGCAATCCTTTATATTAGGGTTTTTCGTAGGGACGTTTGTTGTTGTTTCATATATGTAGTATAACAAAATATTTCCTCTTTTGTTACACTACATATTGCCAACAGTTTCTATAATTAGTGCAATTCTGAGGTGCGAGTATGGCTTTGGAATATTCACATTTTAAAATTTTGCAATTGGACATATAGTCACACAGAAGCAGACAGTACCTGTAAACACACTACAGCTTTTATATCAACAAAACGTTTTAAAACGCACTTCTCAATCAGGCATCATGCATAATTCAGGCAGACTATGTATAGACTACTTTTATAACAGGGATTGAGATCCAGGCAAACTGTGATTACTGACTTGTAAGAATAGCGTGGTTTTGGCGGATCCTCGAGCGCTGGATCCGTGTCTTTTTGGCGGTCTTGCTCGCTGGAGGCACAGAATTCCATCGACTCCCCGTGTTCCGACTCGCTAGCCGCGGCGTTCGTCACGTCAGAAACCTCCATGCTCGTGTCGGTCTTTTGCGGAGTCTTCTCTTGCGTTCTGACGGAAAATAGCAGTTTTGCATCGGTCAGTCGCAAATGAAGTGATATCGCGGCTCTTTTGGCACTGCACCAATCTCAAACGCTTTTTAAAGGTCCGACAGCGGAACACGAAAAGAACGCTGAAGACACAGACGAGCGTCTTTTCTCTTCCTTATAACTGGGTCTTAGTTCCAATATTAGCGTTTCATTATTTTACTTGCAGTTACTGAGAACATTTGCTTCCAGTTGTGAAGTTATATTTATGGGGTCAAGCTAAAGTCTCTGGGTATGGTGCCAGGAACCAGAGGAACTGACATTACTGAAATATTATCACAGGAGCTAGCCATTTTTTAAATCTCACAGAAGCCTCTCCTGATTGTTCATTTAAACAATTTGTTATTTGATTACTACTACATACAAATTTTAATGTATTGCCACCACCAACTGTTTGTGTTATATAGTTGGCTATGACTAAAAACTGACTAATGATATATCCTACAAGTTATGAACCTCAGATATTGCCCATCCAATGTGGTTTTTAAATGTACAGGATAAAAATGAAGACATTGGAGGAAAATAGATTATGTTTGACTTAGTTTACCTTTTACTCTTCTTGGATCTGTCGAATCTGAAGTCTGGGGGGTAACGGTGAGTTTTGATCAGATGATTTCTTCTTTCTTTGCTAGTCTTGAATTTTAAATCACATCCTTCCACTAAGCACTGGTACTGGAAAAAATATATATTATTATGTACAACAGCCACAAGAGGGCAGCATAACACAAAATGACAGCAGCAGCCTCACTTGTCAGTTTCAAATCTGCGCTACTGTGAGAAAGAGGCTGTGTCAGAATACGAACCCTTTTCCGTCCACTGTCCCCTGTCCACTCAGACCCCTGTCTACTATGTGCCCTGTCCCCTCACTTTGCAAGCAGTGTGTGAAAGAAATCCTGCAAAACTCTTTCCAAACTAGTGAGGAAGTAGTTTGTAATTTGTAATTTTTTTATTATTATTGAGAATAGCAATCAGTTAACATGTAACGATTGTTACAAAGTGTAGATTATGACTGAAGAAAAAAAAAAAAAGAGTAGTTTGTAATATGAACCTATCTCGTACCATAGATATGCATATACACTCTGTCTTTTACATTTTGTACTTCCGGTTTACTTCCTGACATTTTTGGATGAGTGCACAGTTCTGTGGATGAGTGTGCTCCTGGATTCCTTCAACAAAACCCCGGAAATAAGGGGTTCATCCTGGTATTTTAAGTTCCCCATTTGTTAGGAAAAAGTCACCCACTCAAAAGCTTTTTGATGAAGTGGACTCAAATATGCGCCCTCAAAAGGGTGTAGGGGTCGTATTCGGACATAGAAAACTTGTAGTACAAGAGCGGGACATGTTAGGACTTACTCTTTTTATTTTTGTTAATTCTATCTTTCATTCATAAATAATCTACACTTTGTAACCATCATCATATGTAAACTGATTGACATTCTCAATAAAAAATAAAACAAATATTACTAACTACTTCCTCACTAGTTTGGAAAAAGTTTTGCAGGATTTCTTTCGCACACTGCTTGCAAAGTGAGGGGACAGGGCACATAGTGAGGGGACAGTGGGCAGGGGACAGGGATAAAATCCGGTCACGGCCTGTATCTGAGGAAAAGTCACTTTGAGAGGGAGGGCACAGCAACCGAGAAAAACCGTTATACAAAACCCAGTGATTGTACAGTATATATTTTACCAAAATTAATGAATGATATTTAATTACAGCAACAATAATAATGCAATTATTAATTTTTTATCAAATCAGAAGGGCACATCGGGCACTGGGGGCAAAAGGGGACAGAACAATATCATTGGTGGCTACTGTACACACTCGATGGTACACACTCAGTGGTACACACTCAATGGTACACACTCAATGGTACACACTCAATGGTACACACTCAATGGTACACACTCGGTGGTACACACTCGGTGGTACACACTCGGTGGTACACACACGATGGTACACACTCAGTGGTACACACACAATGGTACACACTCAGTGGTACACACGATGGTACACACTCAGTGGTACACACTCGATGGTACACACTCGGCGGTACACACGGCTTCACTACACTGTAAAAAAAAATTAATAAAAAGGCAGAAATGTTGCCAGTGAGCCCTGACTGACAGGGTCCCTCAAAGAATGGTGCTGTAATTGTGCAGGGATGGGGTGGTGGGGGCCAACGTGAGCTCTCTTCATGGGGCCCAAAATCCCTGGCGGTGCCCCTGAACGTAAACGCAGTATTTTGTAACCGACAGCACACGGGTCGATATGGGAAAAAGCCTGTTACCATGTTCTGCTTCTCTGCCATTATCTGGAAATAGGAATCGTGCCACTCCAGGATGTGGATGTCCAGGAGACGGTCAGAAGGGAAGGACCTCTTGCAGCTGGAACAGACGTGCCTGTGTAGCGAGCTGTAGTGATGTTCATAGCCTTCCAGCGTGTCGAACAGCTGGCTACAGCCCGCAATGTGGCATCTGAACACTGACACCCTACGAGAGAGAGAGAGAAGCATTATTATTATGCCAATATTAAACCTAGGTTTGACATACATATATTCAACATATATTACAGCGTTTTAATTTATTTTATCAACCTTTTTTCAACATGGTTGGTCTACTGAGACCTCAATTCTCATTTTCAGCGATGTCCTGAGGAATTGAGGTGGCTTGGGATTGCAAAGGATTGTGTAGCCAATCAAACGTAGCAGTAGATTAGGTCATCAGACACAAAGAGCCACCCAGTCTGGGTTTTACAGTCTCACCCAGTGTTATCCCCTCAGATAACGCTACTAGTGCCCCCATTGGTCCGGAGGAGATAATGCATAATTCGCCCACCAGTCGCCTACCACACCCACTCCCAGGAGGTCTCTGATACAGTTCTAACCAAGCCTAACCACACTGATATTCTGAGGTTTAAAATCAGAAGATTACTTATCATTACATGTTAAGGGACCAGTCCTGTATAACGACACAGGTCATCGTTTTAATTATATGTCAATTTATGCTACTCACGTTGGTGCTTCAGAAACCTCATCTGTTGTGGTCGCAACATCTTGCAGGTATAAATGTCTGTGAATGTCACCATCCTGCGGAGACAATAGGACCAATGTTATGTAGTAGTTTATAGCATAACAACAATGATGATGGTGATAAATACAACAAAGGAAATCATAATCTCAAGATTATACAATAAACGTTGCTTTGTACAGTCTTCGCGAGAAATTGAAACTGTGTAAATTGACCCATATAGCCTATGCCTACATTGGTAATATTACAGCTCTTTAATTTATTATTAGCCTTTGAATTTATGCGACCCGGCACGGAATTGAATAAACGCCCCTAAAACAATATGCCATTGATAAAAAATCTCGACGCTGGATAGGTTACTGCTTTTACACAATAACACATCATTGAAAATGAAATAGAAAAGTGAAGTCGTGGTAATATAGTTGAAGTTGTTTTCCTTCGTATACGGTGCAGTTCGAGTGTCAACTTCTTTCCGATGCCTTTCCCATAGAAACCTACTTCAAACACTTCATGATCCTTGTTTAGGCGGATATGTTGCGGTGTGAAAGTGAAGGGTGAGCGGATTTCTTCAGTTCCATCATCTTCACAAACACTTGCTAACTTTTCTAAATGAGGCTCCTTCTTTGGTCCTTGGTCTTGCAAAACTGGAATCGCCAGAATATCCGTGTCCACGGATTCAGTCTGTATTAAAAGTCGAAGCAATTCAGATTGCAGCATAGTATTAATAAATATTTATCAAACAAACTGATATTGTGACATTAAAAAGGACAACACTGGGCTACATTATTTCAATCGATTGCCAGCTGCCTCCCATCATCCGTTTCAACGTTTGCAAGACGTAGCCTAGCTACGTTAGCTAGCAAGTTAGCCAAACGTCAACTCGTCGACAAATATTCCCCCGGGTCCTAAAATAAGCTTAAAACTACATTTTCAGCACCCATTAAAATCTGCAAATATTCCAAGTTAACAAATACCAGTTTATGTAATAAAATACGTGGCATATATTTAATTATTAGGTATTGTGCTAGAATAATCTGAAGATAGTAAACGTTAGTTGCATTTTGGCAGCCCTGAACTTGGTTTAACGTTACTGCCTCTGTAGCCTACTGCTGTTTCGCCGAGCATCCTCCTTTTGGATTGCAAATATATAAATAAAATATATAAATAAAATATATGAATAAAATATATGAATCGTTGTTTCAAGAAACTAATAAATAACATACATTTCCTTGCGATAAGTGAAAATTAATTTTCGTTTTTACCCCGTCTTCCCCCCATTTCTTGAAGAACGGAACCTTTAAACTGGATCGGTGTTTCCCTAAGTAGAGGGAAGTTCAACGTAGGTGGAACAGACGCGGTTCACTAAGTGGGTTGCCAGATGGGAGGATTTTCACAATGTTCTGCGGTTATTAAAATGAATGAGGAATAAGAGACATTGAAATTGAGATGGGAAATTGAAAAGGAGGTATATGAAAACTGCTTTACAATGTTACGGAAGTAAATTAGGACGGAAGATGATGGGTTTAGAGTAAATACAACACATCTGGCACCACTGTTTATGATCTCATTGAGGTATACAAACGACAACCCAGACTGCTGAATACATACATGTTCAAAAAGTATTTACGAAAACAACTACACAATACACCAGTCTGGACTTTATGGTAGGCCTATGTCAGTGAAACAGTACATACAACAGAGAATAATCTATCAGTGTTATGGACCTAAGATTCAAGCAGGAGCTTAACCCAACCGGCTATAGGCATGTCCTTGTCCTAAGCATTGGTACTGTAATTTCAAAGAACTTTCTACAGGTGAAGCTGGGGTTATAGATCCCAATATTAAATCTTCCGTGAAGAATCTAACCAAATCAGAATGTTAACCTACCTGCAGTTAAAATGTTGTCTTTTGGCAAACGTTTAAATTAAAAAAAAATAATATTGGTGCCTTATTGTATAATGCCCTGTGTTACCCCACAAGTTGCTTGCCGTTTGCCTGGGTTTAGTGTGCCTGGGGTTTATAGTGTGCCTCTGGGTCGACTAAGTTCCATTTCTATCAGTTGCAGGATGTATATCATCAGTTTCTCAGTTATCCACAAGATGGCGCCAAATAGCTTCTCTGTAGGGTACTCATGTACTAGCCTACATATATCTTTGTCTGTCTTTACTATGAAACAGTTTAAACGAATAATTAATTTTCTGTTATTTTTTTAAAAATTTCAGTTTTGGTGCATATTTCCTGATTGGCACAGACACTGTTTTTTTACGTGTAATGAAGGATATGTTAGATACGCATGCACGTTTGTGATAACCAGCTGGCTTTACTATGACTGGTATAGGGACATTTGAAGGTTTGTGGTCTAAAGCAAGAAAATACAGTTCAAATAACTCCAAATTGAATGGTGACAATTTTTTCAGAGGCTGTATGTATGAAAATATAGATTTTATAGGGTTTATTCACAAATATAAACATAAATATATGTCAGCACTTCTTTCCTTCAGCAGAACAAGCTCAGGTTGTATGAGCCATGGAAAAGGTAAGACTTGTTAATATTAATATTAAGTTAATATTTTAAGTAAATACTCAGGAGGCATAATGTTGCTCTCCATGCCACTTTGGAGTGTAGTTCTTGCTTTAGACCACAAACCCCACAATGCCTTTATACCTGCCATTGTACAGCCCGTAGGTCATCAGAAATTTCTGTAAAACAGATCTGAAAAATATCCTTCATTGCACAGAAAACTGTCTGAGCCAAAAAAAAAAAAAAACACGTAAACTGAATTAATGTAGAAAAAAATGCAAAAATTGAAATATCCCTTTAATGGCATGCTATTTTAATGGTATTGAATTTCACAAATGAAATTAACTCGTACTTTTCAATTATCTCCAGATATATCAATTTGCATGATGTGATGGCATAGCTGTTGTGAGTTCTGGTAATAGAGAGTAATGGAGTAAGATGGCATCTCTGAGGTCTCCTTTAGTGGACACCATCAGTCATACTTTACCGGTAAAGACTCTTACTTGGAAGAGACAGCATGTGAGCAATATGAGCACTTCAACTGTTCATAGCAGTAAAAGAGCAAAGTGACCCTCACTGCTTCTAACTAAATGGTGAGTAGGGCAGGCACGTAATATTTTCCCGTTTCAAGGTTAATAATAAGGTCATTAATTCAGTCTCTGGTCTGTAGAGGCTTTCAAAGTGAGAGAGGGTATGTTGTGCTTAGTCTAAATAATTTACATGATGGATGATGTCATAGCAATGGTCAACTGGCTTCAGGGGAAAAAACCACAGATCTATTGACATGAGAGGCCAAGGCTACATTAGAACATTAGGAAAGTGATGAGGAGAACAGGCCATTCGGCTCGTCATTTCAAAAAATCGATTTTTTTTGAGAGTGCACCCAAGAAATTACTTAATTACTTCCACTATTATACATACCTTCCCAAGCCTCATCCCTTTTGGCTATGCAATCCTGGAAAACCGACTGGTTCGGAACCCGAAATACATTTGAAACTGAAAAATATGACTTCCCAACTGTTCTTCCTGATTGTAGCCCAGTAGCCTACTAATAGAGATGCCCTCAACCCCATAAGGTGGCCAGGCCACGTGTCAGAGTGCTGTGTGCTCAGGCCACTTGAATATCACTCACATCTTTACCAGACCATCAGGGTACAAAGCCGGAAGTGTCTCGGCACACAGCCCCTAACGACCTGCGTGATCACCTCCACGCAGGCCTGGTAAAATTAAGTCTCAAAGGGATAGGTGTTTCAGCTATTTACATTTTGTTTTTTTGGCATTTAGCTGACGCTCTTATCCAGAGCGACTTACAATTAGTGCACAAAGAGAAAGGCCTAAGTTCATAAATCGCCAACATTCCAAGTAGCGATTAACGGGAGTGTAACGGCCGGGCCTTAACACGCCAGCGATAGGTAAACCTTTGTCACGAGAATTAATATGTGGAAAGGAAGTTAGTTGTTTTTCTTTTCTTTTTACAGTTTTTCTCAATTGCTTACACACATTTTTTGAAAGCATACCTCATTTTCTCAAAACTCTAAACACAAATCCAAAAACCACACACACAAAATGCAAAACCCTACATATCTCCTGCAAAATGCTACTTTGCCTTCAAAACAATGTTATGTCTCCTCAAAATGGTAGTTTGTGTTCAAATGACACACACAGACCATCATATGAGTAGACATTTCTAAGAACCATTGAACACTGATGTGCTGAATGGAAAACACTACTATGAATGGGAAAACACCAGTATGAAGGCCTTATCAGGAGCATTATGCCTTTTCATGTTCAGTGTTACTGTACGCTTACTCCTGTTACTCCTTACTCCTGTAAAATATTACTGTATAATGTTTTTACTCAAATATAAACAATACACAAATATACAGTAACAACAAAAATATTTCTTTATTTTTTCCAAACGTGCTGTAGCCTATACATCACAGCAAAAACAACTGGATGTGTAAATGATTTGCACAGATCAAACAATAGAAAATAGGCCAGTACAGTCAACAAAAAAAGAAAGAAAAATGTAAAATAAAAAAGGACAAAAAAACTAGGCTGCATCCTGTCTTTGGCTCCTGTCTGGCCACAGGACCTCATCGACATCACAGGCTATGTTCTCTCTGGCCAAGCAGCGGGGAAAGTATCGCCTAGTATGGTGAATCCAGCCCTGAAATGCCTCAGGAGCTATATCGCCACATGCCTCCTCCTCGTCCTCCTCTTTCTCCTCCTCATCCTCCTCTTACTCTCACTCCTCTGCCTCTCTGATCACCTCACTTCAATGTTGCCATCCATTGTTCTCCAAACCAGGAGCTCACCTGTGGCCCTTATATTGCTCAAGCTTTGATTGGAAATTGCACAACGGCCTTGGAAATGGAAGTTTTGCCATTTGAATGGCAGTGTGTTCTGTCTGAACACAAGGAGATTTGGCATTGATGAAGAGTGTGCAAAATAGAAAGTATTGTGTGTAGTGTTTTGAAGAAAGTGTGGTTTAGAATTGAAATCTGGGTCTACAGCAGGAAATGTGTTTATAGTTCAGCAGAATTGGTTTAGGGAGTTGGCACATGAGTTACAGGTTGTGGTCATTGTGTCATAAGTTCCAGTTTTTGTGTGTAAACAATTGAGAAAAACTGTAAGATAAATGGAAGATAGATTTGGAAGGGGGGCATTATTTGAGCCTGAATGTAGAGATGAGCAGTTCAAGAGGGAGGGTGAATTGGCCTTACCGACACCCTGTCTCAGGATAATTAGCCACATTTTTAATAGATTCGGGTTGATAAAATGGCAGCTGGTGAAAGTGGCATGAAAACTCTTTTTCGTCGCTTTCTCCTGCAAGCTGGAACTGCACAAGCACAACCGTCCATTTCCTGTCAATTTGTTGTTGCTTTGGGGTTCTCTCTCTCTCTTATGCAGTAATTTGCTTCTCTCCACATACAGTAGTATTGGTGATACAGGAAGCTGAACCATTTCTTCCCTTGGGTACAGCAGTCTCAGGCTGTGTGCGTGAGTCATAGGAAAGAGTTTCCACTGAAGAAGAGATCAAATGTAATTTACAAAAATAAATCTATATCTAAATCATAACCTCTGAAGCATAAAATTGCCATACAAACTGCTTTGGAGTTACTTTAAGTGTATTTTCTTCATTTAGCTTTAAACCACAAACTCGTTGATGGCCCTATACCATCAGCCATTGTGAAGCCGGCAGATGTCAGGTACTTCTGTAGGTATATATAATAAAATATCCTTCATCGCGCACAAAAAAACTCTGGGCCAACCGAAAACATGCACTAAAGCTGAATATTTCAATTTTGAAAAATCCATAATGTGAACTATCCCTTTAAGAGTGCTATATTAAAAAAGCTATTTCAGATCACAGCTCCCTATTCAACCCTCGACTGCCTCCCAGATCACCAAGGGTGGAGTGTCGCTCGGGGACTTCTTCCTCTCTCTTTGATGCCTCGTCACACATCAGCGGTGTAGTTGCCCATGCGGCGTTCCTTCCTGAGATGAACCGCTCAAACCGCCTCAGAGGGGGATGACTTTGATAATCTATTATAACACATAGATAACCCCTGTACCAATGTGGGTCGCGCGGATAGTGAAGGCGGAGGCCGGATAAAATGAGGTGGCCACACCTCCACGAATGACCCATACCATTATGACCACACCCATTATTTATTAGTCACGGATTAAATTAATATGCCCAATCGCTTAATCCGTTTAAACGCGTGGGATTCTGGGGGATTTTGGCGTTACAGCTTTTTTCTTTTCGACTTGTCTGTTATTTCAACACACATTTAAACAGAGAAAATGTGTAGGAGTAGGTTAATTGTCGCTTTCGTTTTAACATTACATTACAATCACTTGGCAGACGCTTTTATCCAAAGTTTTTTTTAATTCGCTAAATATAATCTGCATGTAGGGTATTTACTGATGAAAAGGCATAACTGCATTGGCTCGAATTCAAATCCCGGTCAGTTGGTGATGACAGAAGGAAAATTGGGAGTATACATTTCTTCAGTAGGACTTCTTGTATTGTTACAGAATTAACGGTCTTCCGGAAATATCTGACTTTAGAATGAATCACTCGGGATGACTGTTTAATGCGCTGTTACCGGATAACAGCTCAGCGCTCGTATGCTAATACACAGGATATCAGTCAGGATATTCACAGGCGGGGCTACAGTGAAACTTGTAAGCAGTTTCTCGCAAGTCTGACAATCGTCTTTACTACTGGGGAGCAGCGGGCACGTTGTCAGCAATGCGATACAGCGTATTTATTCTGTCATTCATAGGCCTTTCATCATGGGGTAAGCTCAAAATGCAGTTTTGTGAAAATATCTACAATTTTATTACTTATAGAAAATGTATGTGTGAAACCAGAAACACTGTGTGAACTAAATGGAATTTTAAAATTGATATTCCTGGAAAGGAACAGTTCATCTGAGACGCTTTCTTGGCTACTTCGTATATGGCCTGGCTTTGTCTAGTTCCGTAAATGTGAAATGTGAATAATATAATGGTGTACGCGCGTTAACATTTAATGTAGAATGTCTTCATTGTCTGTGTGCTACGGCCAAATATATTTTCTGTATTCTGTATTCATGTCTACATATGATTGCTATGACAGACTGTTTGCTGATTTTTTTTCTGCAGTGTTTGTAGGTGCGCTTTTAGTCTAAATGATCAAACTTCCAAATATTTTTCAGGACTATTTGTAGAAAGTTTACGCACGCTGCCTCATGTGATGGAATACGCCGTTGTCAGACCTCACAAACTTACAGTTCGGGCGAAAAGGAGCGTGAGCGCATCTTCCACACAGGTGCGTGTCTCGTGGAGCGCAGGGGCGCCCTGAATGTGCTTTTTAAAAACTGTATCATTACTTATTTTATTATTCACAACAATGTTTCTTTCATTTGCCGAACACCTCATTGGGTCTTAATTGAATCATTTAATTCTACGTTTGCAAATAACGCACATAGGCCTATTGTATTTTAATTGCCCGTAGCCTAACTTTCATTCGGACTAGTCGCCTTTAAGATCTTAATGTTTAGACGTTCTTTGTCCAAAAAGGCAAGGACTTCCGCTTCTAGTTAATATTTGATTGATGTTATCATGTGCAGTAGGGTCACCGAATAGTGCCACCAGTGTTTCAGAGTTAGTGGTATCGAGGTCTCTGGGCCCTCTGCTGATGCATCCTTCATTCCATTGTTTTTATGCTTCATCGTGAATTCGATTTCTTTAGTAATTTTGGGATCTGTTTAATAGCGTCCATGTTTCCATCGATAATGCACTCTGTGTCTACCCAGTCAAAAAATATATAAACTGTGTCTACCCAGTCAAAAAATATAAATTGAACCAGAAATAGTTTTTATCATGTGGCGCTCTTGGGGGGGGGGGGTATAGCCTTGGCCAACAGTGGTGGGAACGGAACAATAGTGCCCCAGCTTCCTGTCGTATTGAGTGCCTTCGTCCGCATAGATAATAATTAGAATCATATGGGTTTAAGAATCTAATCTCTTCGTGGCTTAAATCCAATTTTTTAGCTATCACACGAGCCATTCTTTGGTTGTTGCCTTCAGCCTGTTGATTATGTTTATTTTATTTTCACTAAGCATTTACAAACGTACTGTCACTCAGTTTCAAATGCAAGATCATTTTGGCAATGGTGGCCTTTCATTTTGTCATCAAATATACACTAGGCATAGGCATATTGTTATATATAGGCATATGAGTGTTATTAACTCATTAATTTCTGACTGTTATATATAGGCATATGAGTGTTATTAACTCATTAATTTCTGACTGTAGACTTATCCTGAAGAGATTCGTTATGCATTGCCTGTGGAGGGAAGGAAC
The DNA here is from genome assembly GCA_029718625.1 of Synaphobranchus kaupii. NCBI lineage: Eukaryota > Metazoa > Chordata > Actinopteri > Anguilliformes > Synaphobranchidae > Synaphobranchus > Synaphobranchus kaupii. Next base: position 114,887,897 of record CM056380.1, read on the forward strand.
TTTACACTTCACCTTGAGAAGAACAGGTAAGACATTCTGAGCAAATAGCATGCAGTATGTACACACAGCCCTGATATTACTGCGTGTTTGTGTTTCAGGCAATGAAACCTTGATAAAAATGAAAATGTAGCTTGTTAAGTAAGTTTGAGCGTTGTTTCTTTCCAGGTTTCTTGTAGGAAAGCATTATACAGAGACGCACTATTTAGAAGACGGCACAGAAGTGACCACATCGCCGAATTATGAGGTAAGGGGTAAAAAATTAATTTGTGGCTCTTCTGTGGCCTTGCTTGTTGAATGCAGCACATTTAAAATCACCCTTAGACCTCAGCCTGGGAATCATTCATGTGAGATGTTACAGATCTAATCAGCAGATGAGTATGCACAGTATACTCACAGTATGCTATACAAGACCCTACCAGATAAGTGTACAGTTCAATCCAAGGTACAAATTAATCATTAAGTGTGGGTACAGCGAGTTGTTATGCATGTCATGGACAGTGGAAAAATATTTTACTACCATTATGAACTCCAGAATCATCCCATATGGAAATGTAATATACTGCAGTATATTTTAAATATATTGTGAAGATAATTTTGATATATTTACAATATACTGCAGCATATTCTTTTTCCATAGGGGATTGTCAGTTTGTTTATGAATTATAATTGTACCACTGTATTGATTCTAATCATGTAATTCTGTATTCTATCCTGTTTACCACATTGAGGATAGGAAACGCACAAAGCAAATTACACAATATTGTTGTTATTGGTTGTTGTTATTGAACCCACAAAAGGGCCAGGGTTGGAATTAGCTGGTCATGGCCATACGTTGGGACAGACAGACAAACACACAAGGCGGGTTATTATCCGGGGGATGCTGGGATAGATAAGGGGGTTAAGGGCTTGAGCAGAAGAAGGTGTGGGTAGGGGTGAAGCTGGGTTTTGGATGCAGGGGTTCTGGACCTGGCAGAGAGGGCAGCCAGAGGAGATATGCTTTGATTCCGGTTGGAACAGTCTAAGTCCCAGGTCAGCAGGTAGACTAGGTTGGGCTGAGTAGGGAGGAGTTTAGCGGTAACCGTCACGTGGCTGGGTCAGGGGCGTGGCCTGAGCCAGACCGATGAGCAGACTAGGTTGGGTGTAGTAGGGTTGGGATGGAGTATTGGGGTATTGGATATGAGGAATGGGTATACTGATGTGCTTTATCACAAGATCCTTTGGTCAGTTTACTGCTTGAACCATCACACAGGGGACACATGACCAAGCCATAAATCCCGGGGTTTTTTACACTGAAAAGGAGTCCCCTTCCAACCCCATTTTGGCTCAGGAGTCCCCTTCCAACCCCATTTTGGCTCAGGAGTCCCCTTCCAACCCCATTTTGGCTCAGGAGTCCCCTTCCAACCCCATTTTGGCTCAGGAGTCCCCTTCCAACCCCATTTTGACTCAGATCACTGTGGTCCTCCTGGCCCTGTGCAAGAACCGGCCCATATAAACTACACCCTGTTTCGGGACAGTACTCAAGTTACGATACTGCCATTTCCTCACTGATAAATTCTCTAAATTCTCTGATTTTTGTTCTGTACTGCCTGATACGATATTGCATATGTATACATACCATACGTCTCTGTACGTGGACATACATGCTTTTTGACATGTCAATATTCCCAGCCTACTACATTTGTCTATTGTGTTTTTGAATGCTCCACATTCCACATTTCCAGGAGTGTTTCTAGAATTTCTCCGGGTCAGGGAATCCTTGTTCCTGGTTCTCCCCTCTTAGTTCTGGCTTTTTTTTTTTTTTTCTGTATACTATAGACTTTTTTCTGTTACTTCAATTTCATTGAAAAAAATGCACTACGCCAAAGGAATTTCAGTTAATTTTCCAAATGATTGATACAGTGGCGATGTAGCGTGGAAAAGGAGCCGTCTCACACTGCTGTTACACTGCGTTTACACTGCTGTTACACTGCGTTTAATTCCGCTTCGGTTTTCCATGGTGTCTGCAGGATCACTGTTATTACCAAGGACACATCCATGGCGTGGGAGACTCATCTGTTAGCGTCGGCCTGTGCTCCGGAATACGGTATGTACTGGTCTGATCTCTACATGACGGAGTCATCAGAGTAGAATACCTCCCTATGACATAATCAACCCATAGGCCAGTGGAGGATGGGCATCCCCCCAATAGCCGGGTTCCTCTCGAGATTTCTTCCCATCGGGGAGTTTTTTCTCGCCACAGTATGAGGGTTTTCTCTCCCTACTAGAGAGTTTTTACCTCTGCTATCTGGGGGCTTAGAGCTGCCATTTCCCATTTCCCCTTTCCTCCCCTTTCTGTTCTGTAAAGCATCTTTGTGACAGTCGTCTGTGAAAAGCGCTATATAAATAAAATTGAATTGAATTGAATCTCTTCACCTACGGCTGCGTGGACCTGCTGATTTTAACAAACGGGGGTTTTAGGTTTGTTGTCAGTTGAGCGAAGTAGATGGCGGTAATTCTGAGAACGAGAAGTGAGAAGTTCAGATCTATAACTCGCCCTAAGAGAAGTGTGTGACACTCCGGGTGTTTTTCTCATGAATCTTTGTCAGCATCCTGCGTTCTCTGTAATTTGATCAAAAGCGTAACTTCCTGCATGAGAAGACAGATTGCTATACATCTACGTATATTTAGGCATTTAGCATCGCAGAGAAAGCCGCTTGTGAAATTTGCTGTGAAACTTTTGTATGAATTCTAAGCACTGCGTAATGGAAAGTCAGGCCAGTAATTACTTTCACATAGACCACATCTGTCAAAATTATTTAATTGAGTTTGAGTGGAGTTGCTTGTTTGTAGTGCAGTGGTAGACCATTGAAAATTGTGTTTAAAATGTGAAGGGAACATTGTGCTGAGAGTAGGAAAAATCTAAATGAATCTGCTTTGAAAACTTGACATTCGTCCATATGAATGTTCATCCAAGCCACGGGATTGGTCTGGTTATGAAAGCCTTATTGCAAAATGCTCATTCAGAGTTTTACATCCTAAGTTCTTTATTCTGTCAGGTTTTGGCTGTGTGCCTCAGAACTGGTTTTTACTAGTCTGCATTACATGCAGTATGCAATGCAATGTTTTTTTTTATCTCAGAAAATAATAATAATATATTATCATAGGTATCTGATATATATACAGTTCACATACATCAGTATATATTGTAGATGGGTGTTAAATCATATCTAAGGGCACCAGTGTATTCTAGGGCACGTGACCCAAAATTACTTCAACCTGAATTGCCATCTAAATCAGTGCAGGATCACTATAGGCGTTCGATTCTCCCAGCCACCTGAATAATGACACAAATAGTGATCAATTGTGACCCTCATAAAAGCAGGCGTGATGTGATATACCTTGAGATAGACATGAATGTATAATGGATTTAAAGCATCGTCCAAGCAGCACGTTATATATGCTGCTTCTAAGGAGTGTGAGAGAGGAAGGTTCAGATTATAACTAATTAAAACCGTGTTAAATTACATTTTCTGCTGTACTGCACCACGTAGTACTTAAATTTACCCTCCAGATTTGTGACTCCACACTGACTTCTGCAGTGCTGGCACACTGTGGGAGCTGTTGCATGTAAAGGGTTTAGGGGCTGAATACTGAATACAAGCTCAACAGACGCACAGCGCAGTCAAATTAATAAATACCCATTGCATCAAAACATTCGAAGAAGTTACTGAGAAAATGCCAACGTGCATTCCAAAAGAAACTGTGGCTCTTTCAGCAAGTGTATTGGCGCACAAACATGGCACTTCATTGATATTCAGGGAATTCTGGGACGGAGGCGACAAAATCATTCCGAACATTGCACAGAAGGCAAAGCGGTACTTTTCTGTTCTAACCAAATCTGGCTGATGCAGAAAGATGCATCTCTTCCTCTGGGGATGTTTACATTGACAAACAATGAGAGACTGTTAAACAACTGACCATAAATTTAATCATAAAGTTTAAATCTTGAATTTATATATCAGTCGAGTTCACCCGTTTTGTCCTTTTATTTTAAAGCCTGCACCACTGCAAACTGTTCCATTGTTTTTATTAGTGCTCTGTATCATGTTTTGTGCAGGTAATAAAATTCCTATTTTTATATGTGCAGTTTAAACCTACTTTCCATTCCTCAGATAGAAAAAAATGACTACTCGTGTCTGCTGCACGTCTGCGGTTCTGTGCACTGAAAGCAGCACGGGACAGTGTGGGAACAGTGTGTAATTAGTGGCAATTAACGTAGATTACTGGGGAGGGGCAATTTGATAATTGACTGTCAAGAAGGCTCTGTTGCCCCCTTGCTGATGGATGACTGAATTGCAGTTCAGAAAACTCACAGATAAATTGCTGTCCCAAATTTGATCTGATATCTGATAAAATCTTTGTCTCACCTGAAGCTGTCGTATCAATTCCACATCTTGTTTTCCCAAGCCTGAATTGATATGTTCATTGGTCTTAGACCACATATTTAATATCTGGGGGTATTTTACACTGCTGTCTTTACACGTCAGTCAAAAACAGCAGCTTTATAAGGTACCCCCAGACATTCAATTTCACATTTGAAGCATAAAAATAAAGACAGCTTAACAATAATAACAACAGCGTGAAGATATCTAGGGTTACCTTCAAGCCGTTGTTGTTGTTTGTAAGCGGTCTTATTTTCATGCTTTGACAAGAGTCGGGAATGTGAAACGCTAAGATGTTTTATTCCTCTCAGCAGTGTTAGACCGTGTGGTGTTGCAGGGCCTGCTAATGGGTAACATGATTTTTGGGAGTGAATTGTGTCTTCAGGGCAGTGATTCACTCGCTGTGCATCTGAAACTCGGACACAACCCCCGTGAATCAGCTCACTCTGTCCAGAGCCTCTGACACACTTTCTTCTGCTTAATAACGGACTGAGTTCAGATTTATATGGCAATGAAGCATGTGGTTTTTGAGTCCTTAAACACCCTTTTAAACATCTTCAGCTGTTGTTATGCACACTTACAAGCTATCGTTTACCGCAAGTCTATGACACAGCAATGGAAAAATTGGATTTATTGTCTATGATCTATTAATGACACTGCTTCATCGGCATAATAACGGACTGAGTTCAGATTCATATGGCAATGAAGCATGTGGGTTTTGTGTCCTTAAGCAGCCTTTTAAACATCTCCAGCTGTTGTTATGCACACTTACAAGCTATCCCTTTACCATAAGTTTATGACACAGCAATGGAAAGATGGATTTATTGTCTGTGATCCATTAATAATACTGCATCATTGACACATGAAATTGATTTATTCTCTATGATCTATCAGTACCATTTAAGCACACATGGTCATTTCTATGGTTACCGACATCCTTGCAACTGCAGAATAAATAAATAAAATAAATATTTCAATAACTTAAGGAGGTCTTTGAATCAGTTGTCTACCTTAAATGTCTGCAGATGTTCATTGGAGTGGTAGGTATATGTACACGCACGCATGATGTATGGATATCAGCCTGGAGTTCCCCCTAGGGAAAATAAAGCTATTCTATTCTATTTTGCGGTACATATAATTCAGTACTTACTGTATAACTGATTGGTATGTGGTGGATTTGTATATAAGTATGTGATGCACTAGTATGTGCTGTGGAGAAGTTGGGGTGGTGAAGCTGACGTCTCTTTGCCTTCCTGTAGGGGCTTCCTGAGGGCGGAGCAGCAGGTGTACCTGATCGAACCCTTGGGAGAGTCTGTGGAAGACGACCACGCGGTCTACAGGGAGGACCGCCTGAGAGGGAAGAGGAGCACGTGCAGTGATGGCAACAAGACCGCCTACGACCACGGGTCCAGAGTCTCCGGCCTGTTCAAACTCAGCAACCTGGTACGGGAGTGTTCCTCTTACACACACACACAAATACACGTTCACACACACTCGCACACACACACACACACGCACGCACACACACACACGCACACACACATGCACAGACCTCAGTTGGATACAGACTTGCTGCTTTCTGGGAGATTACTGCGATGCTGCTAAACTTCTTAGTCACACTTTTCCCGGCCTACCATTGCCATACCAAGTCCCAACGGGTGAAGTAGGATTGGACATAACATAGTCAGGGAAGAAAGGGTGAAAAGTTTGGGGGGGGGGGTGGGTGGTGGTTATTTTTTACATTAATTATATATACAGACGGGTGACACATTAAAGGAAAAAACCCTGTATTGAGGGGGTCCAGTGGCTCTGTTATGCTGTGGGGTAGGCTCTGTGGGGTAGGCTCTGTGGGGTAGGCTCTGTGGGGTAGGGTCTGTGGGGTAGGGGCTGTGAGGTAGGCTCTGTGGGGTAGGGTCACTGCAAATCAATACAGTTATTCTGAGTGATCATCTTTATCTTATGATGGAACATTTCTGTCCTGATGTAAATGTCATCGTGCTCTCTGTTTTCAGGAAAGCAAGCCCTTTTCTGATGTCCAAAGATTTGTGGAGATGTATTTGGTGGTTGACAAAGCAGAGGTGATTTTATTTTTATATTTCATATTTCAAATATCTGATTGATACAGTTTTTCACAATTTTGTATTTGGTTCTTTGACAGACTTATACAACTCCAAACACCAATACAAAATGATGGTCCTAGCATTTAACGTGGGTATTTATTGCGCTATTATCTGATGTGTTTTTAGTTTAAGAGACAAGGGGAAAATATGAAGACTGTACAAGCCAGAATGCTGGAAGTTGCAAATCATGTTGATAAGGTATCTCCAATTCTTTATTTTTTCAGTGTAATGTGTGTGCATTAGCGCTCATGTCAGCAGCTAACTTAATGTAAGTGTGATTGCGGTTCTGGAAAGCCATAGTGTCTGCAGGCTTTTGTGGTTTCCTTTCAACCAGCCGCAAATTAAAGCCTTCGAAAAAAGGGGTGTGAACTCTAGCCAAGCTATGACTTCAGCGATTAGCTTGTACATACTGAACCACACTATAAACCAGCAGACACTGTGGCCCTCCGGGACTGGAGTTTGACATCCCCGAAGAACCTAAATGAAGAATCTAATTCCCTGTTACTCAAATCACGGTCCTCTGGTTCTCCCACCCCAGCTGTATCGGCCTGTGAACATCCGGGTCATGCTGGTGGGCTTGGAGGTCTGGTCCTACCAGGACCAGATCGAGGTCAGTACCGATCCCGACCAGACCCTGACCAGGTTCCTGCAGTGGCGTCAGAACAGCCTGCTCAAGAAGAAGAAGCACGATAATGCCCAGCTCGTCACGTGAGTAGCAGTGCCCATCCGCCATCTTGTCCCCGCATTCCAAAAGGCTCCTCTGAGCCTCCATAGAGGAACCCTATCTACACTCTCAGAAGGAAGGGTTCCAAAAGGCTTCTCTGAGCCTCCATAGAGGAACCCTATCTACACTCTCAGAAGGAAGGGTTCCAAAAGGCTCCTCTGTGTCTCCATAGAGGAACCCTATCTACACTCTCAGAAGGAAGGGTTCCAAAATGCTCCTCTGTGTCTCCATAGAGGAACCCTATCTACACTCTCAGAAGGAAGGGTTCCAAAAGGCTCCTCTGTGTCTCCATAGAGGAACCCTATCTACACTCTCAGAAGAAAGGGTTCCAAAAGGCTCCTCTGTGTCTCCATCGAGGAACCCTATCTACACTCTCAGAAGAAAGGGCTCCAAAAGGCTCCTCTGTGTCTCATGGAGGTCTCAACCCTGAGCACATTTGTGACCTTAACACAGCCTAAATGGTGTTAGGCCTGAATAACTGGTTACTGTTGTAGTTTGGGACATTTAAAAAAATAAAGTTCAAGAACAGGAGGTTGAAAGTGGTCTTTTGTGGCCTTTCTGTTGCCTGGTGACATCAATGAGATTCTTACCTGTACACTCAGGTAGATAACCTGTTTTTCCTTTTGAACAGAGTGCACCTGTATTGTGCCTCACTGTTGCAGATCATAGGTGATGATCGTTCTGTATTTTCAGTGTGTGAGTCTATTTGTGCCAAGAAAAATTGCCTTTGCTTATCATTTGTGGATTTTGATAGTTTTTTGTTGCACCTTGCTCTCCAGCGGCATAGATTTTGAAGGCACCACTGTCGGCCTGGCAACCAAATTCGCCATGTGTAGTGGAGGCTCTGGAGCCGTGAATGAGGTACAGTCCCGTCTCCAAATAAAAGGGAGGGGGGTGGGGCGGGGTGGTTAGGGGACCAAGGTCGCAGACCATTGGGTGATCGAGATCTTTCACACAGTTCGGTGAGGTCAGCATCCGCTGAAACTAAAACACAGATTGAGTTTACGTTGAAGCAAAAGTGTAACGCTCGCGGGGAGAATTTGACGGACAGAAATGACACGAGGCTTGTTCTTCTCAGGACCACAACGCCAACCCTATCGGGGTGGCATCCACCGTCGCCCACGAGATGGGGCACAACCTGGGCATGTCCCACGACGACGCCCACTGCGGCTGTGGAGCGACGGGCTTCAGCAAGAATTGCATCATGGCCGACAGCGTTGGGTGAGATCCTCGGCTCTTAAAACATGAGCGCATACATACTCTGTGACTCGCCCACTCTTAAAGTGTTACCCAAAGTATGTTCAAAATTTGTAATTTGAGATGGCTCAAAATGTATGCATGTATGTACGCTATAAAGCAACCGATTTACATGCGCTGTACATGCGATACAGTGCATGTAACTGGTGCAGTGTTTAATTTGAATGGGAGAATGACTGTTCTAAGTGTATGATATACAGAAAGGTATTGTACAGTATGTGTCTCTTGACCCAACCCAATCCCTGTCATGACTCACTAGTGGGTCCCATACCACCCGTTGGGTCCCCTGTCCTAAAAGACTGCAAAGTCTGAAAGTCACTGGTAGATCTGTTCGGGGGCACATAATTGTCTAGTGTTACCCACAGAGGAGAGCTTCAGTGAGCAGGATATCCCTTGCCTCATTACTCAACAGTGCCTCCTCTGGTCAGTCTGGTACAGTGCAGTCCTTTACCGCTGCCAGCTGGTGGACTGTGGAGTGTAAAGCAGCACAGTCTTTGGCACAAATGTGTACAATGTTTCCCAAAGCGATTATGATTGAGCCTTATTTCAAAATCAGCAGAGGAAGAAAAACCCTGACCAAAAGAGAATGTATTCTGACAACCAAATGCAAATGAGAAGGTCTTATTTTATTAAAAATATGAGTCATTTTAAAGAATATTATAACAAATATTCTTTAATAATAGAAATATATTTTTTTTTTTTAGCTTTATCTACCCAAAGGAGTTTAGTCACTGCAGTCAAACAGACCTGAGGTCTTTCCTGGAGAAGGCCAATCCCAGCTGTCTGTTGGACACCCCAAATGCCGATCGGCTTTTTGGGGGTCCCGTCTGCGGAAACGCCTTTTTGGAAGCTGGAGAGGAGTGTGACTGTGGCACTATAGAGGTAAGGCGCTATATTGTATGACTGGCCAGTGGGCTGTGTATGGTGTAGCAATCATAGTCACGGATCTGAGGGCTCCGTGTTTGAATCCTTACAGTGGCATAGCTGATGTTACTTTACTTAACTTCAGCAAATGAGTGTTTAACCTGTACAAATGCGAGAAGGTACTTAGGTAATAGTAGGAGTTATTAGAAAAGAATTGATGTAATTTTATTTAATATAACATAACTTAATGAGGAGAACAGGCTATTCAGCCCAACAATGCTCGCCATCTTCCTACCACTAAAGGGTACCTAGTGCTCCCCTAGAAACTAGATAGTATCCAGCACCATATCAAGCCTGGTGTTGAAAACCCCCAGAGTTTCTGCATCTACTACATACCTGTGGGTTTATCTGGCTCTGTGGGTTTATCTGGCTCTGTGGTGTTACTGTAACTTCTGAGTAAAGGTCTCTTTAGGCACTGGGCCAGGTGTGTTGTATGTTGACCATTACATTACATTACTGCCATTTAGGAGATGCACTTATCCTGAGCAACTTTCATAACATTTTACATAGTATCCATTTATACAGCTGGAGCAATATATATATATATATATAAATATATATATATATATATATATATATATATATATATATATATATATATATATATATATATATATACTGAAACAACTGAGGTTAAGTACCATGCAACAGCAGTGTCCTATTTGGGAATCAAACCTGCAACCATTGGGTCACAAGCCCAGTTCCCTGCCCATTATACTGTATTGCTGCCCCATTTGACTTCTTGACCTTTTGACCTTTGCAGGAATGCCGAAACCCGTGCTGTAACGCCAGCACCTGCCGTCTGTCCGAGGGGGCGCAGTGCGCACACGGAGAGTGCTGTCAGAACTGCCAGGTAAGGCCACCTCTCAGGTACGTGCAGCTCACTGCACTATTAAAATTAATGTACCTATCAGGTAAGTGCAGCTTACTGCACTATTAAAATTAATATACCTATCAGGTAAGTGCAGCTTACTGCACTATTAAAATTAATGTACCTATCGGGTAAGTGCTGCTTACTGCACTATTAAAATTAATGTACCTATCAGGTAAGTGCAGCTTACTGCACTATTAAAATTAATGTACCTCTCAGGTAAGTGCAGCTCACTGCACTATTAAAATTAATGTACCTATCAGGTAAGTGCTGCTTACTGCACTATTAAAATTAATGTACCTATCGGGTAAGTGATGCGTACTGCACTATTAAAATTTATGTACCTATCAGGTAAGTGCAGCTTACTGCACTATTAAAATTAATGTACCTATCAGGTAAGTGCTGCTTACTGCACTATTAAAATTAATATACCTATCAGGTAAGTGCAGCTTACTGCACTATTCAAATTAATGTACCTATCAGGTAAGTGCAGCTTACTGCACTATTAAAATTAATGTACCTCTCAGGTAAGTGCTGCTTACTGCACTATTAAAATTAATGTACCTATCAGGTAAGGCCAGCTCACTGCACTATTCAAATTAATGTAACAAGCAATACAAGAATTAGTAATCCTGAGAATTGGGAAGAAGAATTGGGAAGTAATCATTATAGCACCCTGCTCACCACAAAGAAGTGTTTCATGTTCACGTTAATTTGTGTGGGAGTAAAACATGGCTGCCTTTGTGTTCAGGTTCTTCAGCTATTCTTAGCTCAGCTAAGGGTCACAGAACCGGGACGATCCCCCGGTTGAACAAAGCATTTAGTTTCTCTCCTTTTTAAAATGTCCCCGTCCCTCCTCCCTCCACACAGCTCAAGCAGGCAGGGAGTCTGTGCCGGAATACTGCCAGTGACTGTGACCTGGCAGAATACTGCACAGGAAGTGACCCGGAGTGCCCCGGCGACGCCTTCAAGATGAACGGCCTTCCCTGCAGCTCTGACCAGGGCTACTGCCACAACGGCCGCTGCCCCACTCACAAACAACACTGTGCCAGGCTGTGGGGAGCAGGTATGCCGCATTACATACCGTCCTACACCGGCTGCCAAGCGATTGTCAAGTCAAGTCAAACTTTATTTGTATAGCACACTTCATACACAGAGCATCGCAATGTGCTTTACATAGCAAGAGGGTAGAAACAAAGGAAATAGATAAAATGATTTGATAAATAAATAAAATAAATAGAAATTGAAGGCACATCTATCTCCAACTATCACACAAACACATGGATTTATAGACAGCAAGGAGGACATCAACTAATTATTGGTTATTGAGAAGAGAAATGTTTTCAGTCTGTAATGAATGTAATAAATCTTTTACTAGAATGCAAAGATGATTACTAGATTGTTTTATTATGATTGCAACTCATAAATGTGCAAATTGCTATAGGATTTCTCAACAAATGATGCTGGCTTATCTAAGAGCAGGTAGTGAGCTGGTTCCCGTGGTAACGCCTGGTAATTTGAATGTAGTCCCACAGCTGCTCAGAACTCAAATTGCAAATGAATGGAGGCTGAGCAGCATAGGCACGTGCACAAGCACATCCACGTGCACGAGCACATCCACGTGCACAAGCACATCCACGTGCACAAGCACATCCACGTGCACAAGCACATCCACGTGCACAAGCACATCCATGTGCATGAGCACATCCACGTGCACGAGCACATCCACGTGCACAAGCACATCCACGTGCACGAGCACAGAGCAGAGCAGAGGTTCCTACAGGGGGTGGATTTGTGAGTTCATGTCTCTCCCTCTCTCCCTCCCTCTCTCCCTCCCTCTCTCCCTCTCTCTCTCTCTCTCTCCCTCTCTCCCTCCCTCTCTCTCTCTCTCTCTCTCTCTCTCCCTGCAGGGGCACAGGTCGCAGCAGACGCCTGCTTCTATCAGAACACCAAAGGTACCAAGGATGGCAACTGTGGCAGCAGCCTGTACGGCTATCAGAAATGCCCAGCACAGTAAGCGCACTTCCTCTATACTACACCCCATTAACTTTAAATGACTGTTTCCATAACAAGGACTTAATCTAAACCATTCTTTATGGGCACAAGTTTGGATACCCTTTATTATGTGTCATAGTAAGGCTACTTCAGATTATGACAATGTGATTATAACTGCTTAAAGCCAACTGTATAGTATCATGAATATTAGGATCTAGAATCAGTGGAGGTTTTAAACATGGATATTCTCAACTGTCTTTCAGGGACATAAAATGCGGAAAAATATTCTGCTCTGGAGGGAATGAGTTTCCCATCACGGGTCAGAAAGCCATCCTGACACTAGGGTTCAGGACACAGTGCAACATCGCAGTGGATCCCTCTGCAACAGACAACTTAGGGATGGTTCCAACGGGAACCAAGTGTGGAGTTAACAAGGTGAGAGTCATTCTTTCCCCTAGTTTTTTATTTGGACACACAGATGTATTAATCTTCTCCAAAAAAAAATCAGTATTTAATGATAATTTAGCAATGTATGATTTAGATTATGATTGTAATGTAATGTACAGCACTGGAATTCTTTAAAGAGTAACCACAGCAGTATTTTCACATTTGAGGCATTTCATTTTTTTCAACAAATATCTAATTCTCAAAATTTTGACAGGTGTGCTACAATCACCTGTGCCAGGATGTTACAGTTTACGGCACAGAAGAATGTTCTGCAAAATGCAACAATCACGGGGTGAGTGAATGCAACACCTGAGCTTTCTGCCTCATTCATATCAGTCCTGTGATTTAACCTTTGGAAGAGTAGGTTTTTTGGAATGTTTTTTTCAAAATTCTAGGTCAGTGTTCTAGAACTCCATTGTTTTCAGTTACCAGTAGTGATTGTTATATCAGCATTAGAATGTTCAGTTACCAGTAGTGATTGTTACATCAGCAATAGAATGTTCAGTTACCAGTAGTGATGGTTACATCAGCATTTAGAATGTTCAGTTTAGAACATTTGATAATTAGCACAATTCTTCAGCCAGGAGGTGGAAATAATTAGTGAAATTAACTGGATGGAAGGAAAACATGGCAGGACCTTTACGTTATGACCCCTGGAGTTTCCGCCCCTGTATACTGTATTTGTGATCTTACACTTTAAAGGGTTAAATAATACTGAATGATTTTGATTTTGACCGTGTCTTCTCTCTGGCAGGTGTGTAACCATGAGCGTGTGTGTCACTGTGACCCCGGATGGGCTCCACCCTACTGTAACGTCAAACTGTCTGACCTTCCTTCAGGTATGACCTTCCCACAGGTGTGCCTGTTGAACGCACCCTGATCAGCCCCAGCTGTGTTTTGTAATGAATGATTGGGGTGTTTTTGCAGATAATGTAATTGGGGGGTTTTGGGGTTGCGGATGTTGTGATTTTAACATAACATAAGTTAATGACGAGAACAGGCCATTCAGCCCAACAATGCTCGCCATCTTTGTGTTGTTTTTGCAGATAATGTGATTTGGTTGTTTTTGCAGATGATGTGATTTGGTTGTTTTTGTGTTGTTTTTTGCAGACGACAGCATGCTGGTAATCGGCGCGTCGGTGGCAGGGGTCCTGTTTGTGCTCATCGCTCTTGTGGTCGGAGGGCTGCTGTTTTACAGGAAGCCCAGGAAGCAGAAATATCCCGGGGAGAAGTACGTTACATCTGTCGCGCTTTTAAGAGAGCACGTTGAAATACCCACTGGTGTGAAAAATGAAAAGCACTCAATATTCTCCTGCTGAGTGACAGCTGCTCAGCTGAAACTTCCTCTCGGGACAAGAATTGCCTACATTTACTCACAAAGTAACAGGCCAATTGGGCTGTATGTTGTCTCCCAATTTCTGTTCATAATACGTATAGTAGGTAGATGTGTTGCGAAGTTACAAAGCAGCCATTCTATATCTTTTATACTTTTGAAAGAAAAAGCTGAAAAACAGAGCTTCTACCAGAGTGGATCTGTAACCACACAGACACATTTAACACCCTCAGTGTTTATATGAGTGTTGTGGTCTCACACCCTAGGGTGTTGAATGTACACCAACATTTTTGCCGCACACACTCAAACACCTGGACCTCTGGAATGGGCCTCTTAGCGTGTGGGGCGGGCCTCTTAGCGTGTGGGGCGGGCCTCTTAGCGTGTGGGGCGAGCCTCTTAGCGTGTGGGGCGGGCCTCTTAGCGTGTGGGGCGAGCCTCTTAGCGTGTGGGGCGAGCCTCTTAACGTGTGGGGCGAGCCTCTTAGCGTGTGGGGCGAGCCTCTTAGCGTATGTGGCGGGCCTCTTAGCGTGTGGGGCGAGCCTCTTAGCGTGTGGGGCGGGCCTCTTAGCGTGTGGGGCGAGCCTCTTAGCGTGTGGGGCGAGCCTCTTAGCGTGTGGGGCGGGCCTCTTAGCGTGTGGGGCGAGCCTCTTAGCGTGTGGGGCGAGCCTCTTAGCGTGTGGGGCGGGCCTCTTAGCGTGTGGGGCGGGCCTCTTAGCGTGTGGGGCGAGCCTCTTAGCGTGTGGGGCGAGCCTCTTAGCGTGTGGGGCGGGCCTCTTAGCGTGTGGGGCGAGCCGTGTGTTCACCTGCCGTCCGTCTGTGTTGTTTGAGTTCTTCCCATCATCCTCTTGCAGGAAGCCCCCCTCCGCTTCGGGCCTGTCCAATCCGCTGTTTTTGGAGAGGGGCGGGAAGGGTAGCCCTCGCAGCAGGGTTCCACAGATCAGCGAACCCACCTTTCTGGAATCATCCGCCAAACAGGCCTGCACCCCTGTGGTCATCAGAGTGGTACCCTGCCGACCCCCGCCACAGGTGAGACTGGCCCCGGCCAATCAGAAACCTGGAAGTACATCCCTATATGAAAAAGAATATGCTGCAGTATATTGTAAATATATAAAAATTATCTTCACAATATATTTAAAATATACTGCAGTATATTACATTTCCATAAGGGGCAGCTGGGAGTTTTCTCAGAAAAGTACACAGGAAGTGGTTTATTTACCGTTTTTTCCCTTCTTTTATAGCCCATCAAGACCCAGACAGAAAAACCTCCAAGTCCTGCAGGGGTACAATAATTTCCCTATTTTCTGTGAAAACAAACATTTTCCTGTGGTAATAGAATAGAGTATTCCCTGTAGTCCCTTTATTTTGCACATTGTTATGTGGTAATAGAATAGAGTATTCCCTGTAGTCCGTTTATTTAGCACATTGTTATGTGGTAATATCTTTAAAATGTTAAAATTGTTTTGCTTCTCTCAGGTGACGAGGCCCAATATTCCACCTCCTGTTGCTCCAAACAAACCATCATATTTAAAGGTGAGTGCATAGCAGGAAGGTAGCTTGCTACATATCAGAATGTCTGTGTGCTAACTTTGGTAATATTTGAAAACATATTGGGCCTCATTCACAAAACATGCGTAGGATCAGTTAACTGTTGATCGTTAATTATCGCACAAACCTTTCGACAGTCAGCATTTTTATCTGAATTTGTTCTTTGGTACGATCAAAATTGGAGGTATGCATAAGAGGCATATACGAAAAAGACGTTTCTATTTAGAATGCTTTATTATTTGTGCAAAATCAGTAAATGTGTTCAATGTTTCTTTGCCCATATTTATTTCTCAGTTTAATCCAATGACTTCGTCATTTCATATATTTTTGATATTTGATACAACTGGGTAAGTAAATTGTAGGTTACATTTAATATTTTTGGTGATTTAAAATGAGAATGGATATTGTATTTTCATAGAATAAACCGCTACCTCCAATGAAGCCGCTATCACTGCTGAATGAGAAACAGGTAACCACTCCCACCTTTCAGTTACACCAAGCACAATTTTATAACAAGGGGCACAAATTGTTCTATTTTCATTTTACATTTTATTTTCATGTAGTAGTCATGTCACTTATTGTTAATAATCAATCTTATATGTTGATGTGTGCGTGTGCGTGTGTGTGTGTGTGTGTGTGCGTGTGCGTGTGCGTGTGTGTGTGTGTGTACATATGTAATACATTACAGACATGCCTATCTGGGAGGACTTGCTTTGTTTTAGATGTGGTAACGGTAAATAAACCATTAGTTTATAGTGTAATGTATCTGTTCCTAGGGCAACAAGCCAAAGCTTCCGCCTCCAGTGCCCGCCGTGAAGCCAACAGGAACCCAGTCGCCTTGGAAACAGCCTCAGGTGGGTCTTCATTTCACACGCACTTCCTGTTACAGCCACACTTGTTCCGCGTGTTTGATTGGTCACTTTGCTCTTGTGTTTTTGCATGAACACACGATTGAATGGCCCATACCGGCCCATATCCTTATCCTCTCTAACCTGCACCTTCACTACGCAAGGGCCTTCCACGACTCTCGCCCATTTACATCCTTATCCTCTCTAACCTGCACCTTCACTAGGCAAGGGCCTTCCACAACTCTCGCCCATTTACATCCTTATCCTCTCTAACCTGCACCTTCACTACGCAAGGGCCCATTTACATCCTTATCCTCGCTAACCTGCACCTTCACTAGGCAAGGGCCTTCCACACTCTCGCCCATTTACATCCTTATCCTCTCTAACCTGCACCTTCACTAGGCAAGGGCCTTCCACGACTCTCGCCCATTTACATCCTTATCCTCTCTAACCTGCACCTTCACTAGGCAAGGGCCTTCCACACTCTCGCCCATTTACATCCTTATCCTCTCTAACCTGCACCTTCACTACGCAAGGGCCCATTTACATCCTTATCCTCTCTAACCTGCACCTTCACTAGGCAAGGGCCTTCCACACTCTCGCCCATTTACATCCTTATCCTCTCTAACCTGCACCTTCACTACGCAAGGGGCGCCATTTACATCCTTATCCTCTCTAACCTGCACCTTCACTAGGCAAGGGCCTTCCACGACTCTCGCCCATTTACATCCTTATCCTCTCTAACCTGCACCTTCACTACGCAAGGGCCCATTTACATCCTTATCCTCTCTAACCTGCACCTTCACTAGGCAAGGGCCTTCCACGACTCTCGCCCATTTACATCCTTATCCTCTCTAACCTGCACCTTCACTAGGCAAGGGCCTTCCACACTCTCGCCCATTTACATCCTTATCCTCTCTAACCTGCACCTTCACTACGCAAGGGCCTTCCACGACTCTCGCCCATTTACACTGGCTCCTAAAATGGGTCATATTTCATTAGAGCAGATACTGTTTACACATTGCCTACACTGTGGCCACTCCTGGGTCTTTTTACCTGTTGTGTGATTGTCCGGCTTGGTGTTATTTGTGTCGGGTTGCTTTCCTACTTCAGCGCGAGGGCTGAGACACAACCCGCGTAGCCTCATGGAGAAATCAACCCGCGTAGCCTCATGGAGCAATCAACCCGCGTAGCCTCATGGAGAAATCAACCCGCGTAGCCTCATGGAGAAATCAACCCGCGTAGCCTCATGGAGCAATCAACCCGCGTAGCCTCATGGAGCAATCAACCCGCGTAGCCTCATGGAGCAATCAACCCGCGTAGCCTCATGGAGCAATCAACCCGCGTAGCCTCATGGAGAAATCAACCCGCGTAGCCTCATGGAGAAATCAACCCGCGTAGCCTCATGGAGAAATCAACCCGCGTAGCCTCATGGAGCAATCAACCCGCGTAGCCTCATGGAGCAATCAACCCCGCGTAGCCTCATGGAGAAATCAACCCCGCGTAGCCTCATGGAGCAATCAACCCGCGTAGCCTCATGGAGCAATCAACCCGCGTAGCCTCATGGAGCAATCAACCCGCGTAGCCTCATGGAGCAATCAACCCGCGTAGCCTCATGGAGCAATCCAAACACTCCAGTCCAAATAAACCCTTTAACCGACTGGCTCTTAATATCGGAGCCCAAATTAAAGATACTTTTCAATACTGGGACCCAAATTTAGAAATTTAGTACCTTTCAGGGACCCATCAAATGGGTCCCACCTCATACACTTCCTCTACCCCGGACCCAGTTTAAGCAAAACTGCTTTAACCCATTAGACACCAGTAACAACCAGCTTATTATTCACAATATTCAAGGAAATCTATTTTTAGATGACCAAAAAAAAAATTAATTCTTCTTTCACATGATTGTATGCTGTTTGGTTCCGTTCGGTAAACTGGTTTCACTGAAATTTCTCAAGTGTTTTCACATTTTTAGCAGCATATAAAGAGTCAAAGCTCTTCAAAGCTCTTAAGATGCACATTTGCCCTAGTTCTGCTCAGCTCACGCCGCATTGGTCCAATGACATCCAACATTTTGCACAAACACCAGAGCAGCGCATCTGGGATCTCTCATTGTGTTTGAGTCATGGCAGTTGGCCGTGTTGAAGCAGAGCTGCAATTGGTGCTGACATGCGTTGGGTGTTTGAGTCATGGCAGTTGGCCGTGTTGAAGCAGAGCTGCATTGGTGCTCGACATGCGTTGGGTGTTTGAGAGTCATGGCAGTTGGCCGTGTTGAAGCAGAGCTGCATTGGTGCTGACATGCGTTGGGTGTTTGAGTCATGGCAGTTGGCCGTGTTGAAGCAGAGCTGCATTGGTTCTGACATGCGTTGGGTGTTTGAATGTTTTTACGTAGGTCTCCACGGGGCCAAAAGTTGCTCTGAAGCCCCCCACCAGGCTGAGATGAAGCTGAGAGAGGGATTTACGCTGACTCATCAATCCCCCGGAGGTGGGGGTGGGGGGGGGGGCTGGGCTGTCTCTTTGAAGACGGACGCAACTGCAGTTGATTTGCGTCCGCGAGTGTTCGTTGCCCTCGATGACCAAAAAACAGAGGAACGGATCGGGAAAGTAGGCGAGAGCCTAACAGCGAATGGAACAGAAGGCCTTTGGAAGCCGGCAAGCGTGCGGCCCGCACAGACTAAACACATCCAGAGGACTATCCAAGTTTTTTTTTTTTTTTTTTTTTTAAACAAAAATTAATTCTCAGTTCATTATGTTTTTGGTACGAGTTTGGCGAGACAAGAGCTCTTCTCTTTTCACCAGTGCAAGAGCTGCATATTAGTGCTATGTCGTCTAAGGTAAGGAATGTCTGAAAGCTGCCAACTGCTATTTAATGTTTTTTTTTTTTCTTTTTGGAGGGGAGCGGAATCCTGAAGAAGTCATCCTCAAGGGTGTTTTGTCCTCAGTTAAGTCCTGATTGAGTGGGTACTGCCATTTTAGGAGACCTCAGACCAACATGGCATCATTTAAATGTCGCCCCTGACCAGGGCAGGGATTCACACAATATAAATTATTGTTGCTGTTATTTATTTGCTTAGCAGATGCCTTTAGGCAGTAAATATAAATAAATATGCTTTAATTTGCTCTCATTGCACACAGCTTGGCATTTACTGACTTAAGAATGGAAAAAAAAAAAGTTGTTTTCAGTTTTTAAAATTAGTTAAACCTGCGTTCAGCTGGGCTGAATACAACAGTATTGCACAAACCACTAGGCTTTACACTGTTTATAAACTTTTCCTTTCCTAACTTTTTAATATTTACTCTTGTGGCTATTTTAATCTGTTAATCACTTTGATAACAACTCAAACACAAATGCTGTGATAAAAATCTTTTTTTACCTGTTTTCCAGAAAAATAAAAAATATATTTAAAAAAAAAAAACAAGGGTTTTCTCTTACTGGCTTTTTCTTATGGGATTTAGATTTGAGAGAGAGAGATATGAGAGAGAGAGAGAGAGAGAGAGAGAGAGAGAGAGAGAGAGCGAGAGAGAGAGAGAGAGAGGGAGAGAGAGAGAGAGAGAGAGAGAGGAGAGGAGAGAGAGAGAGAGAGAGAGAGAGAGAGGAGAGAGAGAGAGAGAGAGAGAGAGAGAGAGAGAGAGGAGAGAGAGAGAGAGAGAGAGAGAGGACGAGAGAGGAGAGAGAGAGAGAGAGAGAGAGAGAGAGAAGAGAGAGAGAGAGGAGAGAGAGAGAGAGAGAGAGAGAGAGAGAGAGAGAGGAGAGAGAGAGAGAGAGAGAGAGAGAGATTAACTGATATACTGTACTGATTACCTGACCATGGTGACCGAGACCTTGACAATGTACAGATTCAGTGAGCACAGCCTGGCCATGGAAAGAGGCCGACACAGGCAGACATGGCTGCCCAGAGAGGACAGCCTGTGCTCACACTGCAGTCAGGGAGTGGTGGAGACAGAAACTGCTCTTCCTCACAACATGTGGAAGGCACCAGGACGTAAGGGAGAATTTATAGACAAAATTCATAAAAATATGCCCTGAATTCAAAAACTTCAAATGACCACCAAAAACCTCCCATATTTATTAGGGAAACACTGAAAATGTATTACACTCGCGGCACATTATGTTACAGTTTGCCATAAACAGAGGGGACAACCAGTGAGTAGCCTAAATTTGGTCTGTACACTCCATGTCTAGATCAGTGTTTTATGTGTTCAATTGCATTGTGTTATTTTCTCTGCTTTGACAACATAGGATGCATCTTGTCATGCCAATAAAAACATTTGTGAATTTGAATTTGAGTGTACACACATGACCTTGCCTCCATGAGAAATTCCTTCAATTGCCTTACAGTGTAACATGTTTCATTGTCATTTTAGCCAAAGCAAATATTTTATGTTACCCGGAGGTCAGTATACAAAAATTCAAACACTTTTAAAATAATTTGGGATAACGGCTTACGCGAAGGTACGTTTGTCTACTCACGCCCACCGTAGGAGAAAATTATGACGTGTGGTTACCTAGTAACCGCAGTAACAATCCATCTCGGAGAGCTAAAAATAGTAAGGTGTTTATATATACAACAATGAATAAGGAACTAGATGAAGAAACATTACAAGATCTGTATGCTTGGATTGACAAAATACCACTTTCCAGACCAAAACGGAATATAGCAAGGGACTTCAGTGATGGGGGGTAACTACCTAGAAATCATTGACATTTATCTTAGCTCGCTAATGTTGGCTGTCCTATCCTTGTATGATTCACTTCGGTTCGTGGGTGTTTAGAAGTGAGCTAAGTTACCTGTTGCAAGGTGAAAACTTCAAGTGGAAGCCGATTGTTAGGCAAACCAGATACAACAAATAATTATATTCAACAGCTAAAAAAGAAAACTAGTCAGTTATTTTCTTATAGGTTTTTGTACTGAATTTCATTAATAGATGCAAACAACTTAGAATATCGTGCAATTAGCTAACGGGACCTTTGTCTGTAATTTTCCATCTAACTTAGCTATTACAACTTACCTGGGCCCCCGTTTAACAAAAGCATATTATAGTGTTTTGTGTTTGTACTTTATTCATTTTATGATTAAAATTATGAAAATTTAACTGACATTATATAAAAAGATTTAAAAAATAGAAGGTGAAAGACGAAAAACAAACAAAACAATGAAAGTAATATAAAAACAAAATAGCTAAGATCAAGTCAAGTCAAGTTTTATTTGTTTAGAGCCCAGTATCACAATGCATGCCTCAAAGGGATTCACAAGGATTTAAAAACAAGTAATTAAAAAAAAAAAAAAAACAGTAAAAATTGACAATCAATTTAGGTAAATCTAAAGTACAAAAATAAAACACAATAAAATAAACAATAAAAGCAGTAAAATAGATAAAAAGCATAGACTAGTGATAAAATAAAAGTAATATAAATGTAAATATGGAAACAGATAAGATAAGTCACACCATATATATAGCAGGGTTATATGCTAGTAAGAATAAAATATGTCTTGAGTCTGTTTTTAAAAGATTTCAACTGAATCAGGGAGAGGAGGCTATTCCAAAGGGTGGGTGCTCTGTAAGAGAAAAGCCCCTGCTGCCTGTCTGATTTCTTTTTTAATCCTCGGGATCATCAGGAGAGCTGCATTCTGGGATGGGAGAAGCTTTTGATGGGTGTGTAGGGGATAATGAGATCTAATAGATAAGATGGTGCAAGCCCATTTAGTGTTTTGTATGTTAAAAGGAGTATCTTAAAATCTGCTCAAGCTTGGGACTGGGAGCCAATGCAGAGAGGTCAGGACAGGGGTAATATGATCATACTTATTTGTCCTGGTTAAAATTCTAAGCAGCAGCATTTAATACAAGCTGGAGTTTGCCAATGCTACATTTTGGGGTGAACCAGAGAAAAAGGGCATTGCAGTAGTCGACTCTCGATGTTACAAATGCGGTGGATAAGTGTTTCTGCATCTGGCATAGAAAGGATAATATTAGGGCAATATTGCGGAGGTAAAAGTAGGCAGTCTTTGTAATGTTATTAATCCTTTTGGGAAACGGTTTGCTCATTCGCCGTATTCATTTCACATTATAAAGGACTTTCTTAAATGTTAAAATAGGTTATTGAATAATCAATACTTTCTCTCGTAATACCTCTCCAGTGATGGCAGCGGAGGTGGTGAAGTTTTATTTCCCCCAAACTCGTGGAGCTCCATAACTACACTCCGGCCAACTCCACACAGCAGAAGCTAAGGTAACTGGGACACTCTGAACAGGCAAGATAGACACATTTTCTACAAATGAGTCCATTGTAAAATTTAAAAAAATAAACAAACAAAGAGCTCTATTGCCCTTGCCCTGGTGCCGCCCGTGTGGGAGGACTGGGAAAGGGACACGTGTACTTTGGGTCTTAACAACGGCAGGAGAGGATGGGGTCACATTTAAGGTTGCATTCCGGTTTGGACCCGTGTCATACATACATCGTAGATTTGACTACTTCTTCTGTGTGCATTACTACATTTCAATCCTACTGTATTTTTCTTTCTGATTTATTGTAAGTCATTCTCGTTTATTGTCAGGCCACACAGATATATAAGCTGGTAGTTTATTGTCAGGCCACACAGAATATATAGGCTGGTATTTTACTTTGAACCAGATGCTCATATTATTGTGGGACATCATTAATGGTGTTGAACAAAATCCATTGCATTTTAAGCATTTTCAGTCTTATTCTACCACACAAATGACAAAGAGTAATTTGTGATAATTAGCCTATATCAGGGTGGGAAAGCTGTACAGACATCTTACAAAATACTTAAATTCCAGCCAGGCGTCAGTGTCGAGTCGCCATTTCCCAATTAGTGCAGACCCAGGGGTTATAGTCTGTCTTTTGCTGTGTGTTGATGTTTCAGACCAGAAACAATATTTTTTAAATGATGAAAAAGTATTATTGTTGTAGAAAGGTGTTTATTTTGTTTAAAACTTATGCTCAAGATGCTTGAAACTACATGTAAAATAGCTGGTGTTGAAATAGGCTACATGTTTTCATATTTTTGAAGCCTAATGTTCAGACTTTATACACTAGTGTTCAAAAGTTGGGAATCACTTATTATTTTAATTATTATTGTTATTTGAACATTATCAATGTCTTGACTGTATTTTTTGATCAATTTAATGCAACTTTGGTAAATAAAAGTATCAATTTCTTTCAAAAACATAAAAATGTCTCAGTGATTCCAAACTTTTGAACGCTAGTGTAGACTGAAGTAAAAATTTGGTTTTGGGAAGTTTTCTCATTTATTTTCTAATTTTCTAATAATTTAATTTTAGGAAGGTCTTTCCAAAGTTGAATTTTCCATGTTCCAGAAGACCAGCGTAAAGAAAATTTCGCTGTGTACAGCAGGGCTCATTGAGTCTGTTCTCTGCACGCTGAGAGAGAGGCTTGAAGATAAGAGGCTGGGAAGAACTCTGGATGAGAGAGGGACACAAGTATGTGTGTGTGTGTGTGTGTGAGAGTGAGTGAGAGAGAGAGGGACACAAGTATGTGTGTGTGTGTGTGTGTGTGAGTGTGAGAGAGAGAGACAAGCATGTGTGTGAGTGTGTGTGTGTGAGAGAGAGGAGAGGGACACAAGTATGTGTGTGTGTGGTGTGTGTTGTGTGTGTGTGTGAGTGAGTGAGAGAGAGAGGGATACAAGTGTGTGTGTGTGTGTGTGTGTGTGTGTGTGTGTGTGTGTGTGTGTGTGAGTGAGTGAGAGAGAGAGGTACACAAGTATGTGTGTGTGTGTGAGTGAGAGAGAGAGACAAGTATGTGTGTGTGTGTGTGTGTGTGTGTGTGTGTGTGTGTGACTGACTGCCCTTGTTTCCAAATCCTCCAAACCCATTGTCACATGACTTTAAAATGTTTTTAAAGAAATAAGTAAATTTAAATTTAAAAGATTTTTTAGATTTAAAAGAAAAAACAGTTGAAAAGAAGAAAACTATACTTTTGATTCCTTTCATTGTTTTTTGTTTCTAGACTTGGAGTACTACAGCACCATCAACGAAAAATCAAAAACAGGTATGACACAACTCCAGTGTACCTAAGGTGCGACATAGACAATTATTCAGCCAAACCAAGAAGGTCTTATAAATGGTAGAAGCAGTATGTT
The DNA here is from genome assembly GCA_029718625.1 of Synaphobranchus kaupii. Classification (NCBI taxonomy): domain Eukaryota; kingdom Metazoa; phylum Chordata; class Actinopteri; order Anguilliformes; family Synaphobranchidae; genus Synaphobranchus; species Synaphobranchus kaupii. Next base: position 114,912,508 of record CM056380.1, read on the forward strand.
CAAGGAAGTATAAATACAAACCTATAATGTAAACCCTTCAAACTGCTCAGGAACCTTTCTCCTCATTGATCTAGTATTATTGGCGGCTGTTTCATACTTTACATGCCGTCCAAAACCCAATACTAAAGAGTACGACTGTGTCCTACTGTAGTCATCGGCGTGCGCTACACTGATACACAGCTTTTCCTCTTTTGTGTAGTAGCATATCTGGGTGTGATGTGTGTCTTGCTGCTTGGGCCGTTTCTTTCCTGCCAGGAATGGGCGTAGGTTTGAGTTTAACATTTGGGGGATATAGTTTGACCATTGTCCTACGCCCCCCCCCCCCCCCCCCCGGCACTCAGAAGTCTCCTCATGGCTGGCTCGGTTTTTCTTTTATTTTCCTGAATGAAATTAGGCGACATTCTTGATTCGTACAAAAAATAAACAGCATCATCCCCTTTTTAATTCATTAGAATAGGTCAGTTTGAGTCCTGGGGAAACCCCAGAATAATCCTCCATGTCCACAAGGAGGAATTCGACCCAGATTTCTGGGGAAAAA